>JAODAL010017736.1:0-76808 GCA_025379985.1 Phyllomedusa bahiana
GGGGAATTTTGGGGGCCATTTTGAGTCTGTTAACATTTGATGCTTCACACGTTGGGGTGGAAACTGGTGTGCCCACCCTACCACGACAAGGAAAACCCTATCAATGGGCATAACTACCCAAAAAAAAAACCCCCACTGAGCCATTTGAAAAAACACAAAAATAATGCACCAACATAGCTTTGCGGGCACATGTTAGCCAGGGTGTCAGGCTTTGCGAGACGGGCTTGGTGGTTAGGCCGGGCAGTCTTGGCCCTTTTTTTACCCCCTTTTCTTGGGACGTGGGCCAGGGGTGGGGGGAACCTCTGCCACACCCCAGGTGACAGGCTCATCTCCTTCTTCACCCCTGGCAGGGGGGTGATAAAGAAGTCGAGGAAGGGCGAAAGGGTGCCTGTTGGCGAGTGGCACCGGCTCCATCTCAATTTATTAAAAACCCTCCCACTGGTAGTACGTGCATGTTTAAAACCCGGGGATGTATTGGGGTACGTCCCCAATCCAGGGCATCCCCAGAATGGCTGGGGGTTTGATGAAGTAGGGATATGTTACTGTGAGACAGTGACAGGCGGCATTTAGAGGGGAGATTTTTTTCTCCTAGAATGTTTCCTTGCGCCTTTGGGGGGAGATGGGGAGCAATGGTGTCACCGGAAGCCGGTCTCGGTAAAGGGAAACGACGGGTTTTTGTGTCGAAACACTATGTTACTGACAGTTTTGTATAAAGCGGTTCCCAATCCGTTTTTTGGTCTGGTCGGCTTTTCCTGGAGGGTCAAAGAGCTGGTGGATGGCCCACCCCCCACGCCCAGGGAGGGGGGGTTCAGGCCTATAAATGGGCTGCAGGCCCAGTGCGGGGTTGATGTTTTCTCTGGGTTCAGGGGGAAAACCGTCTGTGAAAAAACCCTGCTGTAATTGCCAAGCTGTGCCAAGTTATCGGGAACCCTTTTTATAGAGAGCTTTGCTTAGCAGGTTTTTATTTTCCGTTTTCCCCTGAAGCTCAAAGGTTGTTTTTTGTATGTGTTGTTTGCACCTGCTGAAATAAACCCCGGGCAACCTGGATAAACTGTAAGTTTGTTGTCTCTGTCTGCTAAAACCCACGCTGCCTCCCTGTTGTGGTCCCCCCAATATGGTGCTTGGGTGGGGGCGGCCCGCAAAAAACAACACACACACGTTTGACAATTTGTGAAATTCAGCCCGGGGGAAAAAGCTGCAGCAGTGTAAAAAAACCAGAGATCAAACAGGGGATAACTGCTAAAAACATTAATCCGGCCAATCCAGCCTAGAACAAGATGCGAACCAGCAAAAGGTGCACGAGGGGCCATGTAGCGCAGGCCGAAACAAATGCCTTTTTTATAAGGCCAATGTCTCCCTTGAGGGGGCAGCAGAATTTAAAGGCAAAACGGGAGAAAGTCCGTTTGGGCCCCAAAATGTGAGAGGACGACAGGTCCTTTCCCCCACCCGTGCTGCTGTGCAACATCTTGCAGAGATACCCCCACGGACGACGTTGAGGCTTCCTTCCCATTTTTGAAAGGGGGGCGAGCGTGAGGTTACCTCGCCCCAGGGGCTGAAGGGTTTTTGGCGCCTTTCCGACGGGGAACACAGAACGTATTTTAAACCTTTGGACTCCAAGGACTATCCCAATTTAAAGGGTGAGATTCTGTCGCCGGGGGGGTAAACACCAATGTGCGCGCCCCGGGGGGGGTACACAATTGGACTTTCTGGGCCCCACCTGCCACCCCGGTACCGATTCGCCCGGGTTCACCGGGGTGAAAAAAAGTGGCTACGTCAGAGGGTCGATCCTGCCGGATGGGGGAACGGTGTACGTACAATTTATCCCTCGCTGCCCCAGAGATCCGCGCTGGGTAGGACAAGGGGCCCCCAAAGAATGGAACACCTCGTCACCTGGTCGAGAGGTAAAAGCCCACTGGGATTGCTAAAATCCGTTTCCTTCCCGGACGCTCCAACCCTGGGGAACAGCAAACGTCGGGGATGTTGGTAAAGGGGGGTCCCCATATCAGAAGGGGTGAAATGTCCCAAGGGGAGGGGGCCCAGGGGGGGATCCTATGGGGGAGGGGAAAAGACCCCAAAATGCAGTCTGTACAAGGGCAAGCCTCGTGGGGACCGGGGGCATGTTGTGGGGGGCGGTGTATGGTCCTGGCCATGTTGTGCGAATGCCCCTTCCCCGGAACCCGGGCTGTGATCGGCTAGACGGGGTCTTTTTGCCGGCCGTTCACTGCGGATGTAGGGAGATGATACAAACTTGAAAAAAAGGATGAATGATTTTCCCCAGTGACCCTTATGGACCCCGGGAAGTTATCACCTGGTGCTGCCCTGACCCGACCTCATCCATCACCGGAGGGCCCTTTTGGGGGTCCTGTGCGTCCCGGGGGACCCCAAAGATACCCTACCGCCCTAGTAAAAATAAGACTACTTGCGGACGTCCCTCTTTTAAAAGTGGGCGAGTTAGGTCCTCATGCACACGGGGTTTTCGGAGAAAATTCCCCTTTTTCTGGGTTTGTGGCAAAAATGTGTACCATCCTTTAAAAAAAACGGCAATTTTCGGTATCCCCTTTTGCCCCAAGCCTTTTGACAGTGAGGCTACGACCCCGGTAGGGGTGCCCACAGGGGGTTTGGATAGTTTTCCCCCTGCATTCTGGGGGTGAGACTGAAGAGCAGGACGAAGGGGCTCTATGCTGATTTAGAGGTCTCAGGGATAATTTTGGTACAGTCAGCTTCGTGCCCCACCTTGGCAAAAGCGGGGGACAATTTAAGGTGGGAAGGAGACCCTAAATACCCAGGCTGATACGGTGTATCCGATATGGCAGTCACTAGACCTATTGTACCGATTGAAAAAATTTCAGGGAGGGGTGGTGGAGCAATGGTTTCCCCCAGCCCATCGGAGAATGGGCTTGCCTTTCCCATAAACAGTGTTGGGAGGAAAAATTGGCACTGAAAAAACCAGAGGGAAAGCTTCTTCAGGGTTTTTTGGCCGGGGGTGTTACGGATGTGAAGCGGTTGTGAGTCCTGCCCCCGAGTGTCAAGTGTCACTCCGATCCCCCCTTTCCCCGGGCCCCCCTTGCCCCCGCCCATCATGAAAACCTTTGAGAGGATTGCGATGGACTATGGGGCCCCTATAAAGTTGAGGGGGCCATCAGTATATCCAAATAGTGTTAATTACGCCACCCGGTACCAGGCTGTGCCTTTGCGGAACACCTCGTTAAAAAACATTGCGATGGAGCTGTTCCTTTTTTTTTTGTACAGTACCCAAAAGAGTCCTCAAGACCCAAAGGGAATCCCCTTTTGTCCAGGGGTCATGAAAGGGTTTATCAGGTTTTTTTAGCATTAAACTTTTTGGGACATCCGTATATCACCCCCCCCGGTTGGGCTTGTTGAACGATTTAAAAAACGCTCAAAAAATATGCTAAAAAAAGGTGGTCAGTAAGGAGGGAAAGGGCTGGACTGTCTGCTGCCAATTTTATTTTCAGTCCGGGGAAATTCCACAGTCCCCCGAGGGGGTTTTCCCCTTTTGAGTTTTGTTTGGGATTCCACGGGGACTCCCCGGATATAGCCCAAGGAAAACCCGGGGGAAGAGGGCCCAAAGAGTGTAAGGGCATACTCCCCAATGCGGACCGAAATTTCAGCGGTTATGCCCCCTCGTTAGGGAACATTTAGAACGGCACAAAAGGCCAGAGCCGGGTATATCACAGATCGGCCAAAGGAGGGCTTTAACCTGGGGATCGGGTGCTAGTGCTCGGCCCCTTTTTGAGCAAGTTCCCCGGCAAAATGGCAAGGGCCCTAAAGTTTGGAGAAAGTGGGGAAGTAAAATTACAAAAGTGTACCAGCCGGGAGTTTAAAAACCAGAGCAGGTGTATATATTAATTTATTAAGCCCGAAGGACTGGGAGGCCCTGGGGGCGGTGGTACCCCCCAAAAGTGTGGTTTTCAGAGGAAAGTTACAAGTCCCTGTCAAAAGTCTCAGAAGCAGGAGACCTGGAATTTATCAGAGAAAAAAAAAGTGTGTTTTGGGGTACCGGGGACTAAAGTAAAAACTGACTTTCATGACCCGGGGGTTAAGGTGCATTTTTAAACCTTACCGAATCCAGAGGCCCGTAGAGGGCCATATCTTGGGGGGGTCAAGAAATTTTTGGACCTCGGGGGTGATTTTTAAAAATCCAAGCGGTGGTCAAGCCCCATTGTGCTAAACCCAAAACCGGCCTCAAATTTTGCTTCTGTAATGATTTCCGGAAAACTTTTTTGAATCTGGGTTTGATGGTACCAATGCCCCGGGGCGCGAGCTAATTTAGAGGTTGGGTCAGCAAGAAATTTTTTCTACCTTGACCTCATAAAGGCTTTGGCAAGTTCCCGACCGTCACGCCAAAGAGAAGACAGCTTTTTTCTAACCGAAAGCTCTTCCAGTACGACTGCCTGCTTTCGGTTTGCATGGGGTCCCCGGGCCCCCTTTCCCAAAGTTTAAAGGGGGTATCCAGCCCCCTGTCGTTTTTCTTCGGCATATTTAGACGAATTTTTTAAATCTTTAGCGAGGGCTGGAACAGCCAATCTGCCAAAGGTAAGGGCCGTGCTTAAATTTCCCTTTGGGAGGCCGGTAACAGCAAACCCTAGGAAATGTGCTTTAGGTCTGGGGAAGCCCCGGGTTTTCCGGGTACTAATAGGTAGGGGGGGTTTTTTAAAAACCCAATTAATAAAGTGGGGCGATAAGGGCTGGCCACAACCCACAACCCAAAAGGGAGGTGAGGGCCTTTTTTGGTATCGTGGTTACTATCGTAGGTTCGTCCTAATTTGGCATATAGCACCCCGTTTAAGACCTAACAAAAAACCCAATCGGTCTGGGCACTTGGAACCCAGGGTGCAAGAGGGCATTCCAAGTGTTGAAATGGCCCTTTTTTAAAAACAGTATGATCACCCCAAAATTTAAAAAGGGCTTTATTGTACAGACGGATGTGTCTGAAAGTGGGATGGGGCAGTGCTTTCCCAGGAGGTAAACGGAAAGAACTCCGGTCACATACTTAAAGTAGGAAACCACCCCGCAGAGAGGAACTACGTATTGTGGAGCGAGAGTGTTTGGGCCATCAAGTGGGGCCCCCGGAGTCCCTTTAAAACCTACGGGTGCCTTTAGGCGGGCACAGACCAGGGAACGTAACCCGGGTTTTCCCAACAAAAGGGGAAAAGCCAGGGTCAACAGATGGTTTCCCGACATGCGAATTCAGTTTTTCCTGTTGAAATGGGGAAAGATGCAGGGCAAGTGATGCCTGTCAAGGACCCCCTGTCTGGTAGCTAAAAGTTCCCCCCAAAAGGTTGAACGCGGGGAGGGGTTTTGGGGCAGTGAAGGCGGATTTTAGAGGGGGAATAATTTCTCTAGAATGCTCTCCCAGGGCCTTTTGGGGGGTATGGGAGCAATGCGTGTACCAGAAGCCTGGTCCCCGGGGAAGGGACCGACAGTTTGTTTTGCATAAAACTATTTACTGACATTTTGTATAAGCGGGTTCCAAACGCTTGTCTGGGTCGGCTTTTCCTGAAGTGGTCAAAGACAGGTGGGTGGCCACTCCCCCCCCCAGGTGAGCGGGGTTCAGCCATAAGCCGGGTCTGCGGCCATTGCGGGGTCTGATGTATATCTGGGTCCAAGGAAAAACTGTCGTGAAAAAACCTCTGTAATTGCACAAGCTGGGCCAGTCCAGTCAGGAATCCTGTGTTATGAGGCTTTGCTGAGCAGGTATTTTTTTTCCGTTTGCCTGAACTCAAGGTTGTTTTTGGGGTTTTGTTGTTTCACCGCTGAAAAAACCCGGGGCCCAAAACCCCGGGCTTGAACGTAATTTTTGTCCCCGTCCTTGTCCTGAAGCCCCCGCTGCCTACCCGTTCTGGTCCCCCTCACAGTTTACCCCATCTCCATACCAATCGCTTCATTTGAACGGGCCATGCTAGTCCATGAGCTCCAACGCTTGTTGCCATCTGGCATCCGTGCTGTCTTTAGTTCTGAGCCATCAAAGTCACTATACGCCTGCAGAATCTCTGGGCAGTAGAATTGGAAGCGGGCTGAGGTGGCGCTCAGTGGGCAGCATTCCCCAGCACAGGACTCTTCACCAGGCTGTTCCGCAGATGCTGATGAGCGCAGGCACTGGCACTGCAATCCATTGTTTTCACACCACCAAGAAAAGGAAGGAGTATAAAATATAATAGCTACAAAACATTTCAGGGATAAGACATAGCAGACAATTAGGCACAGGCCATGATTATTTGAGCACGTAGGTCATCAAGGAGCTAATATGTGAGTGGACCATGTGTTCTATTCAAGAAATACACACATGGCTATGACAAATCCACGACTATTTGCTATTAAGGATGAAGGCAGCCTTCACAATTAAGGTGAAATGGGAGTGAAACACAGGTGAAATAGTTGGTGTGCGGTTGAGTGCAGGTGGACGGTCTGCATATTCCCCAAACACACTTCTACACAGACAAGTTGTGGGGGCAAAAGCCACCCAAACATGACACAACTCCGCACAACGTTTGACGTTTGGGTTCGTTAGTTTTGAAAGTGTGAAAGTGGGGTGGGCTGAGGAAAAATTAGCTGCTATGGTGCTCTGACACTACCTTCGAGGCTGACACAACCATAGGAGGCTCTCCTAATGCAAGGTTGCAGAATAACAGCACTGGCCACACATTAACACAGTAATTTCTGAAAGCAGGCATGGTTGCACAGGTCAGAAGGGGGGTGTGCAGGGATTACGTCAAATCCCAAAAGAACAATAGTAGAACAGCCTGGCTCGAATTGTAACAATGACAGGGTTTGCTTTGCCTACCAACACTTCCAACAATGGACCAACATTGCAGGGACCAAATGGGCAGGTAATGTGTGGAACCGAGGAAACACGTTACCCTAGCTGCACATTGAAACACTTATGACTTGTACAAACAGTTTGAAAGCTCTGAAATGAAGTACATGTAAATCACCAGGCTTTTCGCTAACAAACCCAGAAATCGCAAATTGCCAAGCGCTAAAATAATACTACATTAACAATCATACAGTCTGCAACCATTAGCAACGCTAATGTGGAATATAATGACAGCAAGGGAAACAGTGTCTTAGAAGTCTAATAAAAGAACAGTATCAACAACAAAGGACAGCCTTAGGTGTGTAAACTGACATGCAGTAAGATGCCTTGTTACAAACAGAGCAAGGTGAGTTCAAATTAAGTTCTCTCAAAGCAGACCATAAACGGACAGATGACCACACATGCCACAATGCGCAACTAAGACATTATCACAGTGATCACAAAGACTATAAGGTGTGCCCATCGAAGTACCTTGATATTCAGTGAGTTCACATAGAGGGAGCCAACTAACAACACAAGATCCCATAGGATATCCTCCACTTGTCAACTATCACATTAATCACAATTCACACAACCATGCACAACCAGAACATCCTTCAAGCAGCCTCAATACCATTTGTACTTACCAGAGAGAAGACGCAGTACACGAACGGCTCCAATACCGTTGGTACACTTCTCGTGTGGGCGAATGTGGCAGCCCATCTGCCAATCCGAAAGCATCAAAGCCGTGTGGGTCACAACCGAGTCTGGGCCGCCTCAGCCATCCGTTTCTTGACGCGCCGCCCCCACATTCATACCAGCGCTTGCGGCACTTGGTTTGGCGGGTGCCTGCTCAACCCCCTCAGAGTTGACAACTCGTCCCGCGATGGCGCTCCCACAAGCCCTGGATCTTCGTCTGGCCATGGGGGAAACCTTCTCAGAGAGCCGGCCAAACAGGCGTGAATGATTGGCCAAACTCTGGTGACAAAGAAAAACATTGCGTCAAGAACAGCCATCTACACCCAAGCAATTGAGTGCTGCCTAACTACCAAAAAACAACCTTGCCTACATGAGCTTGATAATGGATAACACATCTATGCAAGCTAACACCAGAGCAGAACTGGCGAGAAGTGGTAAAGAAACACTACCAAGCTCAGGTCACAGTATATCATAATTAGACTTGATGTAAAACGGCTGCCCTTCTACGCAACACAACTCTCTGTAGGCCCTACAGAAATAAGGCACAGTGAATACACACCCCACAAAATTCACACTTCACATTACCCAAAATATGGGTGCAAGGAGGCCGGCTCCATCCCCATTTTACCAACATAACACCCTTTGGGCACACCAATCGCTGAGTTGATTGACATTACCCCAAGCAGTCAGTATGTAGCTAGTGGCAAATCTTTGGCCGCTGGACACATCACTTACCTCCTCAAGCAGAATCTGATTCTCCATGGCAGAAAAGTGCGACTCTTGCTGCGCCCTGCCCCTTGCAACTCTCCCGAGGCCCCAGAAGAGCCAGGGGGAGAAGCTCGGGGACGAGAGGCAGCAGATGGAATAGAGCCGCCAGGGGGAGCAGAAGCAGCAGGTGGAATAATGGCTGAGGAGCCAGACCGCTGCGACTCATGTGGGGAGCGTGGATAAGAGCAAGAAGGCTGGAGATCACTGTGCTCTGTGTCCCCAGTAGAAGGTGAATTTGAATTACTGTATTTCCCGGCCCTTCTCGATATTGCAATTCCCTATGTAGCGCCGGTCTCGGTGACAAACGCGTAGTTTGTCATTGAAGAGATTCATTTGGGGAGAAGGTATTAGCGCTTTCTTGGATAATGTGTTACACGTAATACAAAGGTGTTTGTCAGTCAAAATCCATGGCGGACGGCGCTTGCATTGCGCCGATGTCTCCATAGACTCGAATGGGAGAGTAGCTCGCGCTGTGATTGGTCGAGATGGCCAAGCCTCCGCTAGCTCAACCAATCAGCTCTTTTCTGCCTTTTTACTGTATTTTGAACTGTCCCGCCGTTGATTTGGATTGGTTCAAACTTCTCCATAGGCTATAATGGGTCCCTGTCGCTCCTATTCTATTTGGCCAAGATAGCCAAGCCCCCGCTAGCTCAGCCAATCAGCTCTTTTCTGCATTTTTACTGTATTTTGAACTGTCCCACCTTTGATTCTGATTGGTCAATAGTTCTCCATAGGGTTTAAGGATTCAGCTCTTTTTTGGAGAATGTGGAACGCCTTTATAAAGGCGATTTTGGATTCATACTCCGCACCGGCATGTGGACTGATTTCTCGCAGTTTTGCAGCCTGTCTCGCATCGGAACCGATTTTCGTGGCAGTCCATTCTGCGTCTCAGTCCCGCACTGCTCCCCACACACTGACGAGGCGCAGGGAACTTTTCCCCGCATGTACGAGCGCACCTTCTCGGACGGCGAATCTTTGGCGCAGTGCCGCACTGCGCCTCAGTTCCCGCACTGCGCCCCACACACTGGCGAGGCGCGGCGGACTTTACATGATATGTATGAGTGCAGTACCTCAGGCGGCGGATCTTAGGCGCAGCGCCGCACTGCGACCATTTCCCCGCACTGCGCCTCACACTGGCGGACTTTTCCCCACATGTATGATCGCACTACCTCCGGCGCCGAATTATAGGCGCAGCGCCGCACTGCGCCTAAGTCCCGCACTGCGCCTAACACACTGGCGAGGCGCGGCGGACTTTACATGGAAATGTATGAGGCCGCCCCGGCCCCGACATAAATTTAGGCGCAGATTTCGCCGGAAAACCAGCGGAAAGGTGCGCCCCGACGTGGCGAGCTTCATACATGTCGCCCTCTGTCTTTTGCCACAGCCATTGCTGGATTATGCCTTCTATCACATTTATTGTATACCGTCCTGAGACTGGGGATTTCGATACGAGCAACGGCGACAATCAATACTGCCATGGGCAAGTCCAGATGTAATGAGAGCTACAATCAAGGTGAGCTACCTGGAATGTTTCATTTATGGTACAGAAGACCACACCAGGGAGTGGAGTCTGAGGGACCCCCAGTCTCCACCAGACCCCGCTGCAAGGTATCACTGCGTCTGTAAAAGTTCAGACTATTTCAACATAACATCATTTATCCCATACACTGAACACTGTAGAAGAAAAAATAATCCAAATGCAAAATTGCAGTTTTGTAGTCATTTCACGTCCCTTAGAAATTGGCATAAAAGTGATTAGCAAAGTCACATTTATCCAAATATGGTAGCAATAAATGTTACTCTTCAGCCTGCAAAAATGCCCCTCACTCAGCTCCATAGGTGGCAGAACATAAAATGTATCGGTTGCAGGAAATGGCGCTGCAGCAGCGCAAATGTAAGAAATAAAAAAAGCTTGTATTTTTAATTAAAAACTACTAAAACATAATGAGAATCCCACATATTTGGGATCACGGGAATCATATAATCCCGCAGAAGAGAGGTAATACATTGTTTATACTGAGGAATGAATGCTGTAAGACCAAAACCCCTGTGAACATGGGGCATGTACGTTTTTTCACATTTTGCCCGACTTATTTGTGGTTTCCCAGTATATTCTGTAGTACAGGCTGGGGTGCCAATAGGGTAGTATGGGCAGTACTCTTGTCAGGGGCCCTAATCAAAAAGGGGATCACTGATATGTTAAAAAACATGAACTAGTAATGGGTGGGGCCCTGAAACAGTTAATAGATGACTGATGGCGGCCCTGAGTACAGGGAAATGCCCACTATTTAGAAATTACATCTTTTTCCTGCAAAAAAAAAGCCATGATTTATCTTTGGCCCAGGGTTCGGGCCCTGGGGAAGTCAACAATGGGCACAGAGTTGTTCTGAAGCCACTGCTTTGCTATTTTAGCTGTGTGCATTGTCTTATTGGAAGAAGAACCTTCAGCCCAGTCTGAGGTCCAGAGCGTTTGGAAGAGGTTTTTATCCAGGATATCTCCGTACTTGGCCGCATTCATCTTTCCTTCAGTTGCCACCAGTCGTCCTGTCCCTGCCCCATAGCCTGATGCTGCCACCACCGTGTGTCACTGTTGGGATTGTAGTAGGTGTATTCCACGTGGTGCTGCATAACGGTAGCTTCAGAGGAATAGGATGCTCTGCAAAAGAAGAAGCGCACCTGGGATCCCACGAACGAATATGTACCTGGTGAAAAACACAAGGCAGGTGCTCCCCTGGTCCGGCTGTACAAATGCCGGTACAGCTCGTAAAAGCGCCTGAGTGATCTTTCGGTACAGACAATACAGCAGCTCCTGCTCACTCCCCCTTGATGCACGAGGAGCCAGGGAAGTGATAAGATAATGCTTTGTAGATCCAAGGAACAAACACGCTGGTTTGGAACGGCTGAATGAAGCGCTGGTTAAAAAGTCTTAAAATATACTCAACATAAGTTGAGAATAGAACATTTATTGAAATAAAAGCATACCGCGTTTTGCAGGTCCTCCTGCTTCATCAGAGACATGCAATCACAATAGACATACATGAACTTTAAATAAGCAGTTTACAGAAACGAGGTTGAATGGCTGAACATGGAAACGAGGTTCAATAAGCCTTAATTGGTAAACAACAAATCACATGTGGTAGGGTAGTGAAATTATGTGAATTATACACCACTATAAATGGTACTCGTACCTGTTACATGGATGAATAAATAAATATAAATATACACTAATGCAAATCTATATGAAACATAAGAGAAGTTACTATTTAAAACATATATGAAACATGAAGGATATAAACCGCTTAAACATATTTTAAACATATAAAATCACTATTTAGGATATATATATTGAAAAAAATGTATATATATGTATGTATAAAAAATTCAATAAAATTTACATACCCTATGTAGAAAAGAAGAAAGGGGAGGCGATGATAATTCCCTAAACAGACCATACATTATAAAAATAAAACTGTTGGGATTGTATTGGGCAGGTGATGAGCAGGGCCTGGTTTTCTCCACTGCTTCCAATTAACATAAGAAAGTTCAATCTTCGTCTCCTCAGAGCAGAGAATCTTATTCCTCATAGTTTGGGATCCTTCATGGGTTTTTTGTAAACTGTCTGCGGCTTTCCTATGTCTTGCACTGAGGAGAGGCTTCTGTCTGCAGCTTTCCTATGTCTTGCACTGAGGAGAGGCTTCCGTCTGCGGCTTTCCTATGTCTTGCACTGAGGAGAGGCTTCCGTCTGCGGCTTTCCTATGTCTTGCACTGAGGAGAGGCTTCTGTCTGCAGCTTTCCTATGTCTTGCACTGAGGAGAGGCTTCCATTTTGCGGCTTTCCTAGTCCCTTGCACTGAGGAGAGGCTTCCGTCTGTGGCTTTCCTATGTCTTGCACTGAGGAGAGGCTTCCGTCTGCGGCTTTCCTATGTCTTGCACTGAGGAGAGGCTTCTATCTGCGGCTTTCATATGTCTTGCACTGAGGAGAGGCTTCCGTCTGCAGCTTTCCTATGTCTTGCACTGAGGAGAGGCTTCCATCTGCGGCTTTTCCCATGGGCTTGCACTGAGGAGAGGCTTCCGTCTGTGGCTTTCTATGTTCTTGCACTGAGGAGAGGCTTTCGTCTGCGGCTTTCCTATGTCTTGCACTGAGGGAGGCTTCCGTCTGCGGCTTTCATATGTCTTTGCATGAGGAGAGGGTTCTGTCTGCGGCTTTTCCCATGTCTTGCACTGAGGAGAGGCTTCCGTCGGCCGCACTCTGCCATAAAGCCCCGACTACTGGAGGCTGCAGTGATGGGTAACTTTGTAGAACTTACTCCCATCTCCTACTGCATCTCTGGAGCTCGGCCACAGTGGTCTTGGGGTTCTTCTTTACCTCTCTCATCAAGGCTCTTCTCCCATGATTGCTTAGTTTTGCTGGACGGCCGGGTCGAGGAAGAGTTGTGGTTGTCCCAAACTACTTCCATGTAAGGATTATGGAGGCCACTGTGCTCTTAGGAACCTTGAGGTCTGCAGAAATTCTTTTGTAACCTTGGCCAGATCTGTGCCTTGCCACAATTCTGTCTCTGAGCTCCCTGGGCAGTTCCTTAGACCTCATGATTGTCATGTGCTCTGACATGCACTGTGAGCTGTGAGGTCTTATATAGGTAGGTGTGTGCCTTTACTAATCAAATTCAATCAGTATAATTAAACATAGCTGGACTCCAATGGAGGAGTAGAACCATCTCAAGGAGGATCAGAAGGAAATGAAAAACATGTGAGTTAAATATGAGTGTCACAGCAAAGGGTCTGAATACTTATGACCATGTGGTATTTCAGTTTTTGCAAAAATATCTACATTTCTGTTTTTTTCCTTTCAAGATGTGGGGGGGGGGGGGGCAGAGTGTACATTAATAGGCAAAAAAACTGACTTTTTGGATCTTACCAAATGGCTGCAATGAAACAAAGAGTGAAAAATTCAAAGGGATCTGAATACTTTCCGTACTCACAGTATTCACAGGAGCTTACTTACTCAACCCAAGCAATCTGGAAACTTCTTTTAGGACTAGGAGGTTGAGCTAGGCTGGAGGCTGCTAGCCATCAACTGATTATGAGGGTTTGGCTCCACTTACTCTGTATCTCATGTGCTTCCACTATACAGGGCTTCACTCCTGGTGATGTCAGGTCTTCCCCCTTCCTAAATAGCTCTGGTCCACTTGTCCTTTCTTAATCTTAAGGTGGAGCGCCATGGAAACTGTCTCTAGACCGTAGCCGGCAGAAGTCCAGGGCTGCACCACTAGGTTGCATAATTAAACAACTCAACAGACTGGAACTGACTAAAATCCCGAATACAGGGTCTTTTATAACATCTGGCCACATCATAATTGCCTTGATACCCACCCTTGCTTCAGGCTACTTGCTACATTAACTCTTTGTATACAGGATCAGCAACATGACCTCACTCCCTGCTGTGTCTTATCAGCATTTCTATACACATCATCCTCACACAATACTTATATAGCACATCGTCACGGGTGCTCCTGCCCATGTTGCAAGTGGTGCCGTGACCCAAATGTCAGACCGCGGGCACACTCGCAGCTCTCGACTACTCACCTATCCTTACTCCTAATGTGTCTGCTAACCCATGTGTGCATCCCCACTCCCACTCCCCTCTCTGCTAAATTTAAAGGGCCTGCACACCGGTGATTTGTGATCAGCGGACACTGACCCTATTTAACCCTGCCCCTTCCTGCTGTTCCTTGATAGTGCCTTGTTTTCTGCAGAGAAAGTGTTTTCAGTGTGTTCCATTGCTATTCCATGTACTTTACCAGTTGCCTCCATCCCTCAACCACGAACCTTTGCCGCCAGTCCTGACCTTCCTGCCTATCCCTGACTACAAGCAGGCCTAGTGATTCTGTACCACGCCACACCTCGGCCCCCACTGCAGGCAAATCGCACCAGGGGTAGCGACCTGCTGGTTTCACTTGCTGCAGCAAGTCCAACTCGCTTTGCGGTGGGCTCTTGTGAAAACGAGCGGCCCCTTACACTCCGCTCCTTGGTGCGGCTTATACTATCGCCTGCAGTGGTACAGCGGATCCACTACTCCAGCCGTTACACACATAACAAATAATGGCTTCCATAATGAATAGCATCAGATCAAATTAGGAGTGTAGTCTCCTGGACTCTACACTTATCTGGTGTCAAATCAGTGTAAAGAAGGGAATACAGAGAAGTGAGAGCTGTCACCTCAGAGGAGTTCATGCGGTCACTACATGAGGCTTAGATTGCGTGTCATGAATACTATTTTTGACAAATTTCCAAGAAGTAACTTACACAAACCACTTCCCCATATTGCCCAATGCAGAGAGGAGGTCGGTGGCTCCTTGTGCCACTTTCTGAGATCTCACAGTAAGGAACCCGACAAGTAAGTGATTATTCAATGTCATTTTATGTCTTAGCTCTAATGAATGATATTCAGCAGCTGCTCCTCCTCTTCTCCCTGTTTTGTAGCTATTGATTAATTTTACAGTTTTTTGGGGACAGAGGAGTTTTCTGAGGTACAGACCCTCTGCAGGGAAGGAAGGAGGAACTGCAGCTGCTAGACCATAAAGAGATCCACTAACATCTTGTATATTCTTCAATCTACCTCTGATACTGTTGGAGGACGCAGCCGCCTCTACTTTCCTTTAGTGCTGTATGTAGATGTCACTGCCGATAGGAATCACTATTATCTTTTTATCCCTCAGATCCGGCAGGAGATATGTCCATGACTAAGTCTGATGTTCTCAGGCACTGACAGACAGTAGACAATGGCCGGTGTAAAGGAGATGTTTCTTCTCATCATCTTCCAAGGTAACATCAGCTCAGTCTTCAGATGTAACTAGAATGCAACATTGTAACTGCAGCCTCATGTTGTGTCATTGTCTCCAGGCTTCTATCTGGGATCTGGAGGTCAGTGGTGGACGTTCCCTTCTGCAATTACTGCTCTGATCGGCTCCTGTGTGGAGATCCCTTGTACATATCATCCTGCCGGGACCTCAGGAACGTCCAGCCCTGTTTGGTACTTATTCATGTATAGTGCTGATCCAGAGATCCTGAACACCAAGGACTCATCCTCAGTGATGGAGGAATATAAAGGTCGGACCTCACTGGTGCCGGGAGATAACAGCTGTGCCCTGCGGATAGACCCTGTGAGAGAAGAAGATGCCGGCACATATTATCCAGGGATCGCAGAAGATAAAAAAATAAATGCACTGAATAAACAACATAGTTTTGTCCGTCTCTCTGTCACAGGTAAATATTCCAATAATGACAATTGTAGAAAATGATTTACACTTGTTTGTAAAAAACAGAAAACAGCCAAACACTGTGTAGTCAGATCCTGCCCCAAATCCTCCATCTGCCCCTGCTTCTCGCTCACCCTCTGGATGTAAGTGAGATCTAAGGGGAAGTTCTCGGGTATAAGTGCTGGATGTTCCCCATGTTATGGGCAGCAGGGGGTCACAGGTTAGCAATGTAGTTATGGGTTCCTGGGATCAAATCCAACCAAGGACAAAATTTGCCAGGACTTTGTGGGTTTTCCTGGTCTTTGCATGGGTTTCCTCCCACACTTCAAAAATAAATACTGATACTGTTGGCGCTATATAAATAAATAAGATATTTAATTTAAAAAAGTCAATATTTCCAAACTTTGATGTAACATTTTCTGATACAATCTTTCAGATTCTCCAGAAAACATTGATCTTCATATACCTGATACCATAAGAGAAGAAGCCAACGTCATACACTGTAGAGCAGCACACACCTGCCACTCCAGTCCTCCTTCTCTACAATGGAACAAACGTGGTCGGGTTAATAGGACATCAGTGCACATTTCTGGAGGATCCTGGAGAGAAGAATCAGAACTGACTTATATCCCTTCCTATGAGGATGATGGGAGTCCTGTTCAGTGCACGGCTACGTATCCTAATGGACAAAAAGCTGAGAGATCATGAAAACTGACCCATATGTGTATGTATCATATAGGGCTGGATACAATGTTACTAACTCCTCAACAACACAGCTATACTAAGTTTACCTGATGTGATTTCCATATGTATTATAATGCAGATTCCACATTGGAATAAACATGAAAACCACAGGTGACATGTATGTTTGCTCTATTTTTAACCAGGCGCACTCCAGTATGAGGTGCATTACAGAGCGCCCGCGGCACTTTGTAATGCGCCTGAGAACGGGGGGCGTGCGGGAGACGGGCCGCACTACAACCGTTTGGAGCTACACATTTATAGCTTCAGTACGGTAAATCCAGGTGCATTACTGCTAGAACAGGTAGAGCACTTTAAAAGTGATTTACCTGAGCCAGAAGTGTCGCTTTGTAGCTAGAAAGTGCTAAATCTATGACCCGCAGTAGAACAAGTTAATAGATTCCGACGCATTCTACGCTACTAATGCACAGAAAAAAAAATGATGCCTAGGCACCAAAAATTATGCATTATATGTATTGCATCTCATACTGAATAGGAATATCTATCTTAATTCACACTTTCACCTTCAGTTTGTATTTTTTTTCTGATGTGGATTTAAGAACCACAAGTGACAGGACACTTTTTCAAGCATTTTCTATAAATATTTGGAATGGTTCATGGGTCCCCTTGAATGAGGCCAATCTGCATCTAGATGCATGGCAAAATCCTCAAAATGGGAAATATGTTTAGGAAATCCAAGATTATTCCTCAGATCTCTGCCGCATGTAATATGCTGTGTGAACACATCCTAAGGTGGCAGCAGGGCCGTCTCTTCCATTGGGCCAGGTAGGCACTTGCCCGGGGGCCCTTTAAGCTCAGGGGCCCCGTCGGGCAGTGAATACCCCCAGGGACTGCCGTGCTCCCCTGTTGCGCTGTGCCTGCGCGCTTCTTTGCAGCGCAGATAGGGCGATGCGGCAGTCAGACATAGCAGGGGCCAGGCTTCAGCGATGCTCCGTGTGTGTGTGCTGATGCGGCCCCTGCTATTGCTGTGTCCTGCGACTCCTGCCCGCACTCTTCACAGCACAGGCAGGGCAGCCCGGCAGTGAAGACAAGCAGGGCCCAGGCTGTAGCAATCCTTCCTGTCAGCCCCCGCTCTGTGCTTAGCAGGGAGAGGGAGGTCGGGACCGTGAGCTCCTTCAATCTGACCACGACGGAGAATGCGGCAAGCAGTGTGAGTAGCCGCTGACAGCTGCTTAGATACCTAGCTCTACTGTGCTCCCGGAGTGTGCAGCGTCCAGCTCCCTGCAATGTACAGAGCAGACCTGGACACTCCCGGAGCACTCAAGCTTATCCTAACACCTCTCCCTCCAAACCTCACTGATAAGACCTGGGGATCAGGGAATACAAATGAAGTCCCCAGCTGAGCCAGTGTTCACACAAATGACTGTCCCCTCTTGTCTCATTTGTTGTTCATTGTAAACTTTCCCCTTTCTGCATATATATGATTTATATGCAGTGTATATATATATATATATATATATATATGATTTACATGCAGTGTGTGTATATATATAGCTCTACTGAGCTTCGGGAGTGTTTAGGTCTGCTCTGGACGTTGCAGGGAGCTGGCCGCTGCACATTCAGGGAGCACAGTAGAGCTATATATATATATATATATATATATATATATATATATATATATATATATATATATATATATATATATACACTGCATATAAATCATATGTATGCAGAAAGGGGAAGTTTACAATAAACCAATAAACAGCAAATGAGACAGAGACAAGAGGGGACAGTCATCTGTTCTGTGTGAACACTGGCTCAGCTGCGGACTTATATACACACACTTACAGGAGTATCTGTAACATAACAATTTCATGTGTTTGGCCACCCTAAGCCCCCAGGACACACAGCCACTCATATAATATATGTATTTATAATGGTCTTCTCTTTACCTCCTTGTTTTTTGTGGTCATCATTTCTGAAGTCCCTGATTGGGTTCCACAGTCAAGGTGCCATTGTCGGACTTCACCACTTTAAAGTAAATGGCTTGGAGTGGTGAAGTCCGACAATGGCACCGTGACTGCTGAACCCAATCAGGGACTTCAGAAATGACGACCACCAAAAACAAGGAGGTAAAGAGAAGACAGGAGGTCACCATTATACATGACAAAACAAACAATTTCAAAGAGAGAGAGTTTTCAAAGTCTAGATTAAAAAAAGACAAATTATACATACCGTAACTATTTTATATGAGCGGTTGTGTGACCTGGCGCTTAAAGGGGTTGTCTCACTACATTGATTCCTTTTAACTCAGTCCTGTTTTCTTGGTTTCACTTTGAATTCAGGGGCCTGTTTACTGGCTTCTACTAGCTACATTGGAAGCCAGGTCTGTAGCTATAGCAACCAACACTGGTAGCCTATCAGGAGAGAGCAAACAGGTCTGTAGCTATAGTGACCAGTGCTTTCAGCCTATCAGGAAAGATCACACAGGTCTGTAGCTACAGCAACCAGCACTGGCAGCCTATCAGGATAGATCAAACAGGTCTGTAGCTATAGTGACCAGTGCTGGCAGCCTATTAGGAGAGATCACACAGGTCTGTAGCTATAGCGAACAGTGCTGGCAGCCAATCAGGATAGATTGAACAGGTCTGTAGCTATAGCGAACAGTGCTGGCAGCCTATCAGGAGAGATCACACAGGTCTGTAGCTATGGTGACCTGAGGAGCTGATGCAGCCCATACAAGAGGGGATATCTAGGAATAGGTAGGACACTGTTAATGGACACATATTGCAAAGTGACTTGTTTTTTGCAAGATCTTTAACATAAAACGAAATCCTTGTAGTGAGACAACTCCTTTAAGATGGCTGTCCACTTGGAACTGTTATAAGTTTGCTTTCAATAATTTTTCCTGTAAGTGTGAGGTCAAAATACGATATTGTACATGCCTGAGGTATCTGTCAGGGTATTGTGAAAAGAAGTACCCCGGCAGATGCTGCGACAGAATCATAGGGGATAATAGAGCAGGTGTAGCCCTTTGTGGGATACATTCTGTTCTATTTCTCAGTGCATACACTTACTTTACGGGACTTAATAGTATAGTTATTATCCCCAATGGGTTTGTATGGTATCTGCTGCAGTACATTTTTTTCATGGTACCCCAACAGATACCTTGAACCAATGTAATATCATACTGTGAACCCACCCAAAGTGCTTGTGGTGTTTGGGGGGCCCAGTGCACAGCTCTGCCCAGGGGCCCATTATGGTGTTAAGACGGCCCTGGGTGGCAGCAGTGTTTTTTTTTACCCTTTTTCTCCAGATTCCGAGAACTATAAGGGCTCGTTCACACGGCTTATTTTGGGACGGATTTCAGCCGTATTGTGCGCCGTATTTGTGCTGCAATATGGTTGAAATCCGTCCCAGGCATTACAGTAATCCACCGTTCTCATAGAGAACTATGGATTCCGTCTCTCCTCCCCGCTCTGCGAATACGCCGGGCGGGAAGAAAGTGACATGCACATTATCCCGTTATCCCGGCGGGATACGCACCGTGGATAATGCATGTCTATGGGGCCAGCGGGGCTGCCCCCCCCCCCCCGCCCCCGCTGCGCGGCAGCCGGCGTAATTGCGGGCGAAATCCGTCCCCGCAATTACGTCGGCAATAAGCTGTGTGAACTGGCCCTAACTGTTACATTGTTTCTGTCAATAGAACCAAATCAGAGCTTGATGTTTGTGGGTGGATTCATATATTTAGTGGCGCTATTCTGGAGGGAAAATATTGCATTGAGTAACTCATTGAGTTGCTCATTTTCCATTGGGTTTGATGTAAGAAAAGCGTTATTCCACTTTGTGTTTTGATTTTACAGCTTTCATTGGACAAATCATATAACTTTATTCTGTGGCGCAGTCTGATGACGGCTGTTTCATGTTTTGCTACATTTTCTAAGGAAAAGCGCTTTTTTATATTTATTTTTTATGTCACCATATTCTGAGAGCCATGACTTTTCTTTTTTACTTGATGGAGCTGTATGAGGGCTTGTTTGCTGGGTGAGTTTTTGTTTCCCTCCCTACTATTTTGGGTACACACTGAATGACTTAATTAATTGTTATTTCTTTCTTTGGGGATGGGAGGTAAACAAAAAAACAGTAGCCCTAGCCATTGTCAGACTGTGGTTCTTGGACCCACCAATGGAAGTGTTTCTTGTGGCTCACTAGTTCCCTGGCTCCCACCAAGGATTTTCCCTGCTCCTTTACTAATCAATAATTATATAAAATATGATTACTGTAAAGTCCCTTAGTTAACCCTTTTCAAACCAGACTAATCCCTACCTAACAAAAAGTGCGGTACTTGCCCCGAAAAGGGCGACCCAACAGGAACCTACCCTATCTACATATCAGCCTACTGTTCCCTCATCTAATGTAAAATATAGTGTACAACGACTTTCTCTGGATGAGAAAAATCACATTTAACAAATAAATAAGAGTTAGGTTGATAACCTCCTAGTATACCAAGGTATAAATAGCTACCACCTAGTAGTCACCAGATGAAAAAGTCACCAGAAAAGTTATCAAAGATGTTACCAATGACCACAAGTAGTAGACCTTGGCTTTGAATCAACAAAGATCCTCAAAGATCTGACACGTTTCCCCCTTTAATGTATAAGTCTTAATCAAGGAGTGTTTGTTCCAGATAATAACTAATAGCGAAATTACATATGGGTGACTAATAGAAGCAGCATTTTAAAATGAGTATATACACAACTGTGTGATATAAGGCATATACTTAATATATGGATACTTACAGGAAGATGTCCAAATCCTTGCACAGATGATCAACTATACTCACAGTAATGTCTAGTTTGGAAAGGGTTAACATAGGGACTTTATGGGGTCTTTTGGTTTATGCAATATTTTATATGATTATTGATTAGTAAAAGTTAAATTTTATGTATCGTTTCATGCAACATTTATCTGTGGCTTTTCCCCTGCTCTCCAGGCGCTCAGTCCCTGCCTGACTAGGCCAATGCTTCCTAGTAAAAAAGAAAAAAAAAGAGGCAGTGGAGACAGCGCTTCCTCGTGTGATACTGTAAAAGACAAATAGTATATACTACAAGCTATATATTACTAACCTCTTAATGTGCAAATTCCAACACTTTATGGCGCAACAACAATTTTGTTTGAACTATTGCATAGACAGATGTACAGGGGGTCGGTGGTTTATCTTCTCCTCCTTGGACACGTGGGGATTGGTCATCAGGTTCTTTTGCATGATAGGTGGATATTGTTCCAACCATGTCTTGTTCTGACCTGAAGAATAACTCATTGCACCCCTTTCATTTCATTCCACAGATTCTCCTAAAAATGTGACTGTCACCGTCATTGGGAAGGAGGAAGTGATGGAAGGAAGTGATGTGAGGTTACAATGTAACAGCTTCTCCAAACCTGATGTAGATGGGTATGAATGGTACAGAGGGAAAACCAAATTACCAGACAGAGGACGGGAGGTGACAGTGAGGAACTTGACCTGGGACACGGAGCCCTATTCCTGTGCTGCAAGAAATACTGTGGGTAGAGGAGAATCTCCCCTGACAGAGATACCTGTACTGTGTATGTATACAGCCAGGGGTAAAGCAGTGTAATGTGAATAATATGTATAATGTGCATTACTCTAAAAATGTTAATGTATAATGTGCATAATATTTACTGATTTTCGAATAGTATTACAGTTCTTACTACTGATCCTCATACAACTGCAACATAAAGCAGGAACACTTCCATGTAAACGTGACACACTTTCCTGCCAACTGAAATTAAAAAACATTACAACTAGGTCATCCTGTGCCCCCAGCCTAACAAGTTTAGGAATAATGCAACAAACAGCTGTGCTGAAATGGGGACTCAAACCAGACCCCTAAATTTCTTCAGATCCATAACCTGATGCCAAAATGACCAGACAAATGATCAGGACAGCTTTAGAGATCAGGGGCCCGAGCTGTAAGCTGTTTTCCCCAACCATCCCACCAAAACATTACTCCCACATAATACTAGTATAATGTGTTTTGTGTGGTAATAGTGTCCCAGATAAAAACAGTGGCTCGTATAGCACAATAATGTTACCTGGATTTTTGTGCTGCCTGTACTCCCCAAATAGTAACGTACACTTTAAGTGCCCCCAAAAAGTGTGTCCTCTTTACCCCAAAATGTAACCTTAACCCTTTGTGCCCATCTCCATAATATTGCCCTTTTGTGTCCCTACTCATGCCCCATGAGGTGTTATTGCATCTTGTGCTTCAATTCAGCAACAGTGCCCCTCTGTGCCCCATAATGTAGATTTTTGCACTCTGACCCCATTTTCATGGTGAGCTCTCCCTGTGGCCTCCTCCTTTTGCTGATGTCTTGTAGACCAAGGGAGGGTTTACACCTTTGGTTCATGATGTATGCAGAGGGTTTCAGCAGCCTGGTGCAAACAGCACAATGCATTGACTTTACCAGATATCTGCATTAGCCCCCTGACTTCATGGGCAAGCCCCCCATGTCTTATGGGCCCCATCCTTTAGTACTTGAGAGTAAATGGTGAGGCAAGGAGCCAAAGGCTTTCCACTCCTTCATTGTTTGTAGCACCTTGCTGGGGTCACCAACCAACAAATCTGGGGCACACCCTGTGGAGCACAGTCTTCTTGAGGTTGCAGGCCCTATAGCAGCCTCTATGCATGTGTACAGTATATGTATGTATCTAGAGACTCTTTGAATTTGGGTATTGTGGTTGTCTAATGACTGAATGTATATGGGAACTATCACTGGCTTAAAACATAACCTTTATTGGTAAGTTACAAATTCATTAATTTCTAAGAGGGTTCTCAGCAAAGCAGAATGAGAAACAAAAGAGATAAAACCTTGTCAGACTGTGACCTCAGTGCTAGAAAACCTAATGTTGAAATTTTTTTTTTTGCATCTCTTAACAGAATTATAGTGTCAAAAGGTGCTATTCTGGCTGCCTGCAGTCACCTCTAGGGGGAGCTCATCAGTTCACTGAAGACTGATTCATTACTGAGCACAGAGGGAGCTGTATACAATGTGTTCAAACTTATATAAACCTCAGATAATCAGAATTGTATAATTTAACAGAAGAAAATAGTAAAAATTAATAAACAGCTGTTTTTGGTGCAAATTTAATGTTATAAAGCTTTGAGCTTGTTTCACACAATTTTCTTCTTACTTTTATAGATGCAGCAACCGGAGTCCACATCACAGTGAAGGATGAAGGTGAATTCCCTGCACTGAGCTGTGATTTCCTCAGCAGCCGTCCTGATGTCACTCACTACACCTGGATGAAGGATGGGTCTATATTACACAATGAGACCGGGAAGACTCTGACCATAGACACCAATGAGGAGAGCGACGGGCAGTATTCATGTATCGCTCACAACACTGCTGGGAACTCCTCCTCGGAAGAGATCCACATGAAACGTTAGTGATGATGAGAGTTATACACTCACCGGCCACTTTATTAGGTACACCTGTCCAACTGCTCGTTAACACTTAATTTCTAATCAGCCAATCACATGGCGGCAACTCAGTGCATTTAGGCATGTAGACATGGTCAAGACAATCTCCTGCAGTTCAAACCGAGCATCAGTATGGGGAAGAAAGGTGATTTGAGTGCCTTTGAACGTGGCATGGTTGTTGGTGCCAGAAGGGCTGGTCTGAGTATTTCAGAAACTGCTGATCTCCTGGGATTTTCACGCACAACCATCTCTAGGGTTTACAGAGAATGGTCCGAAAAAGAAAAAACATCCAGTGAGCGGCAGTCCTGTGGGCGGAAATGCCTTGTTGATGCCAGAGGTCAAAGGAGAATGGGCAGACTGGTTCGAGCTGATAGAAAGGCAACAGTGACTCGAATAGCCACCCGTTACAACCAAAGGTAGGCAGAAGAGCATCTCTGAACGCACAGTACGGCGAACTTTGAGGCAGATGGGCTACAGCAGCAGAAGACCACACCGGGTGCCACTCCTTTCAGCTAAGAACAGGAAACTGAGGCTCCAATTTGCCCAAGCTCATCGAAAATGGACAGTAGAAGATTGGAAAAAACGTTGCATGGTCTGATGAGTCTCGATTTCTGCTGCGACATTCGGATGGTAGGGTCAGAATTTGGCGTCAACAACATGAAAGCATGGATCCATGCTGCCTTGTATCAACGGTTCAGGATGGTGGTGGTGGTGTCATGGTGTGGGGAATATTTTCTTGGCACTCTTTGGTCCCCTTGGTACCAATTGAGCATCGTTGCAACACCTTGTTGAATCTATGCCACGAAGAATTGAGGCAGTTCTGAAGGCAAAAGGGGGTCCAACCCGTTACTAGCATGGTGTACCTAATAAAGTGGCCGGTGAGTGTAGTCCTCCATAGTCCTTCTGATACTACATCTAGAATGTTTTCTGATACTGTAGCTAAAAAAACGATAAAAATTCCGGCTGAAAAAATGATACAGATAAAATAAATCCTTCCATATAAAAGTCAGGAGGAGCAGCTGAGGATCGGGGGCAGTCAGGGGCGTTCCCGGGGCTAGAATCTTTCAGAATCGGGATATAAAAGGCTGGCAAGTATGCGGCAACACAGGGAGGCAGGATCACACCGCTCACAGGGGCTGTTTGCATTCTGCGGCCATGGCAGCACATACAGAAGTAGCAAAGGTAACTTACTGCAGTGAGAAATCTCAGAACACATTGAAAAGAACTGAAAAACTTCAGATAATCTTGGAATCAATACTATTTGCGATGAAATCTGATGAGATTGTTCATGTAATAATTGTGTTTTCTCTGCTTCTTGCAGGTGATGCCGCGGATTTACCTCTGATTCTGTGGACGGCGTCTGGAGCTTTCTTCCTGCTTGTGATTCTGACCATGTACATTGTTTGCTTAAGGTAATTAAGATATAATGAGTCAGAGATAACATTTATCTATCTCATATCTATCTATCTATCTATCTATCTATCTACCTATCTATAGATCTATCTGTCTCGTATCTCATATACATCTCTCTCTATTTCAGATCTACCTATCTCAAATCTATCTACCTGTAGTATATAGAAGCTGTATGGATGCTCAGTGGAAAGCCGAATGTCCAATGTAAAGATAATCCACGGAACTCCTTGAGTAGTGATTGTAGATTAATGTTTATTCAATCACAGGCAATAAAGTGTCATCAGCTCTCCATTACATGCAATAGGCAAATATAGAAGTTTAGAGATTCCCACAGTCCGACATTTCGGCCGGAAAGGCCTTTATCAAGGATCAACAGGAGGGGAACTGACATGAAAATTAAAGGAAAATGGACGAAACATAAAGAGCGGGGGAAAAGAAAAAGGGAAAAGTAGAAAGGACGGATCCCAGCGTTCATGATAAAAAGAAGAGAGTATTTTAAAGGGAAAAAAAAGGATACAGAGAAAAGGGAACCTAGTGAAAGATGTATAAGGAGAGGGTTAGAAGTGAATAGAAGAAGCGAAAAATTGAGAATAGGGAAAAAAAAAAGGACGTAAAGAGGCAGGGGTGGGGGGGGGAAGGCTGATGGGGCGAAAGGAAAAGGGGATTTAAGGAATAGTAAGGTGAAAGTGGTAACTATGGTGATGCACCCCATAAAAATAAAGGTAGATTTAGGCAGTAGATGAAAAAGTATACGAATAGTATATGTAGCCCATAGGAAAAATATAAGATAGGGGAAAGAAGTTTATAGATGAAAAATTTATTATTATCTATCTTTCTATTATTATCTTTATCTATCTATCTATTTTTCTACCCCTTCTTTCAAATCTATTTTATTTTCTTTCTTCTTCTTTTTCCCCTTCTTCTATCTATTACTATTCTTATTATTTTTAAATTTATCTATCTAACTTTCTTTCTATTATTATCTTTTCTATTTTCTTTTATCTATCATCTTCTACCACATCTTCTTCTATTTATCTATCTGCTGTTGTCTGTTGTCTTTTCTTTTCTTCTTCTATTATCTATTATTATCTATCTATCTATCTATCTATCTATCTATCTATCTATCTATTATCTATCTATCTTCTATCTATCTATCTATTACGTCCTCTATTGTTTTTAAAATGCATCTTTAAAAAGAATTATTGGTATTGATACGTTATTTTTGATAAAATAAAATCTTCAATTCTAAAAACATAAGTCCGGTCATATTATTTTGAATCTGCTGCTGATTTGATTATTTTGACATTTTTATAGAGAAATCTCCAAGATTAATTCCAGCCGTCCAAAAACGCCCATCACCTGCCGTTGGCAATCTACCCAATGTGAGTGCTTTGTAAAGGAGTCCTGCTTCCCTGTACATCATAGAAGACGAAGGCTATGTTCACAGGGTTTATTTTTGGGCACATTTCGCCGCATTTTTCACTGCGTACTGTTCTTAATACACGGAGAAATGCGCCACATAATTACAGTAATCCATAGCTCTCATAGATCTTATTGTACGTGCGGGGAGATAAGTGACATGTAAATTACTTGCGGTGCTTATTCACTTACTGCACCAGACCTGACACTTGTATACGCGTCCATTCTAAGCCCCGGTTCACACGGCTTATTCCAGACGGAATTGCGAGCCCGGGTTGCCTCGCAATTCCGTTGAAAAAGGGGGGAGGGGGGGGGGGCGGAGGCCGGGGGGCGCCCTCCCCGGCCCCTTGACTTGCATTATCCCCGGGGCGTATTGGGCCCCAGCGGGTAGAAGCACGGAATCCACTTTTTTCCCTTTGGAAAATGTGGATTACCCCAATGACTGCGACGGATGGCGCCGTATGCAGCCCAAAACCGGCGCGCAGTACGGCCCCAATCGGCGAAAAAAAAGCCCTGGGGAACGTGGCCAAAGTGGAGGGGTTTCCCCCAATTTGACGACGCGCCATTTTTTATGAATTTTTTCATGCAAAGGTGGTGTGAAACGTTTGGTACCCTCCAAACCAATGTATAGGGGCGGGTTGGGGTAATTTTTTTTCGACACTTTTTGCACAACTTTTTTGGCACACAGTTGCAAAGCGCTGTGAGACACCTTCACACATACTGATGAATGTTACACTAACTTACTGAGAAGAATGACTGTGGAGGTGGCGCCACTTTTCATACCCATCCCCCTAAATGCCTAATTATATTCCATGGTGTTAGCAAATGACATAACTGTGACGAGGTCTCTGCAGTCCTAAATCATCTGTTACTTTAATTTTTCTTTCAGATTACAATGTGGAAAGATAGAACATCTCAGAAGAAGTTCAATGCAGTAATATCCATAGTTATCACATTTAACTAGACTCAATGAGATCAGTGAAGGTTAAGTCCACATGTTGTACCTGCTGTTCCCAGGGCTGTGTCCTATACAAGAAATCATAAGCATCATCCTTGAAGAGATGCTCTGGACCGGATACATAGAGACTCCTTAAACATAATGTGTTTTTCATGCTCTATAACGGGGTCCTAAAACCCCCCGCGGGGCTTTTGGGGCCCCGCCGGGGATTTTCACCCGGCCCCGCCCTGCCCCTGCGGCAGCCGCAACCCCCTGGTTCTGTGTGCTCTATAAGCGGCCCGTGTCGCGCTGCCTCACCACTTTAACCCCCCACGCAATTTATGGGAGGTGGCGGCGGGCGGTGAAGGTAAAATGAAAGCCATTGCACCCACGCGACAGCGGGCCAGCTTCAGGGGGGCACTCTCAGCGCAAGGGGTCCCTGAGGGGGGACATTTACAATAATGGGGGTCCCTGTGAGGGCAGAGGCGGACCTGTGCAATGTTATGCAGAATGTCCCCTCTCCCTCACAGACACCTCCAAATTGAAAGTTCGCCCTAGGCATCCCGCCTTTGGAGAGTGTCCCCCCTGTCATCCCCGGCTGCCGCTACCTGCCCCGCCGTCACAAAGGGTACCGGCTTAGCCCCTTTTAGCTCGGTGAGGGGAGCGGCGCCGGGATAACGTTGTCCCCCGCGGACGCCATACAATGTTCTGCGGGAGCAGGGGCTCTCCGCTCTGCAGATTTCTTGGTGAGGCGCAGGAAGGGGCGCCTCACCACTCCCAGCACGGGCGGCGTGGCGTTCATTCGCGCGGCCTGCGACGTCACGCCCCCCCGAAGAAGCCCCGGGGGCAGCGACAGCGCCGGGGAGCAGGTAAATGATGAATCAGTTTATTATTTTTTAAATTTCTCCACACCTGCTGGGGGCCTAAAATTTTACTACACCCGTGGGGGGGGGCCTAATTCACCTACACCCGCTGGGGGGGGGCCTAATTTTTACCTACACCCGGGGGGGGGGCCTAAAATTTCCTACACCTGCTGGGGGGGGCCTAAATTTACCTACACTGCGGGGGGGGCCCAATTCTACCCCCAGACCTGCGGGGGGGGCCTAATTCTACCCCATGGGGGGGGGGCCCCCTTTTACCACACCCGCTGGGGGGGGGCCCAATTTACCTACCCTGGGGGGGGGCCTAAATTTTTACCTACACCTCTGGGGGGGCCCAATTCTACCTCACCTGTGGGGGGGGCCCAAAATTTACCCACATGCTGGGGGGGGGCTAATTTTACCTCACCTGCTGGGGGGGGCCCCCAAATTTTACCCACACCTGCTGGGGGGCCTTTTTTACCTAACCCGCTGGGGGGCCTTTTTCTACCCACACCTGCCCGGGGGCCTTATTTTACCTCACCCCCGGGGGGGCCCATTCTACCTACAGACCTGCTGGGGGACCTATTCTCCCACAGACCTGTGGGGGGCCCCATTTACCTACAGACCTGCTGGGGGCCCCCTTTTTCCTACGACCTCTGGGGGCCCTATTTACCTACAGACCGTGGGGGCCCTAATTCACCTACAGACCTGCTGGGGGGGGCCTAATTCACCCAAGACCTGCTGGGGGGGGGCCCCAATTTTTCCTACGTCTGCTGGGGGGGGGGTAAATTTTACCTACGCTGCTGGGGGGGGGCCTAATTCTACCTAGTCTGCTGGGGGACCTAATTCTACCTACGTCGCTGGGCCAATAATAAATTGGGTATCACTGTAATTGTATCGACCCACAAAGTAAAACTTTTTTTTTAAAACTATATTCCGGCCCTCCGATGGTCTGAGGGACCGTGAACTGGCCCCCGGTCTAAAAAGTTTGAGGACCCCTGCTCTATAACATGAGTTGTAGTTTGGAAATCCAGAGGATGGAGGCGACTGTGAGGGAAACCACACCCCAAAGTGAAAGGATTAAAGGGTTAAATGATTTCATTAGTCCTTTGGTCTTAAAAGAAAGTTTTTGTAATTTAAAAACAGAAGTCAGAGGAATTCATTACTTGTCTGAATTTATCACTTATATGAAAACATACAGCCCCCCCCCCCCCAGGCTGTTCCTGATTGTTGTTGCACATTGTTTTTAGTGTGGACAAAATAAATGGTTTAAACATTTCATCACTTAATTTCTAGTATTCCTTAAAGGGGTTTTGCCACGATGTAATGTTGACGTGGGATCCTCCAAAATGGGTATTTAATCACTTTTCTAAATATATGTGATTACAAAAAGTGAAGCCTCTGAGAGCTACAGCTTTCTTTACAAGCCCTTAGTTACTTAAAAGTTTACATTAGACACAACCAACAGCTGACAGGAGCTGACCTGGCCGCACTTCTTATCTGATGACAGGGAACATGAATGAGCTTGCAAGGGACTGTGGAGAAAGTGCAGTGTATGAGGCTTTAGGCTGTATAGACAATCCACTGGTTGTAATGTTATTATTTGAGTGAACATTGCAGACGCTCCCTTATTTCTCCCTCTGTGCTCCTCGCTGCTCAGCCCCCTCCCTCTCCCCTCTGCAGCATTCATGATTTGTTTATATTTTCTCCTGAGCCAGATAAGAGGAAAGCAACTCACTTTGTGGCAAAACCCCTTTAAGACCACAAAATTCCCCTAGATGGATACGACACCAACTCAGAATACAACCTGTTTTTCTTAGTATTCAAAGAACAAAAACCATTGTTAGATAAGCTGTTTTGCTCATACCTCATTAAATACCTTAATGACTAATATGAACACCAGGTGATATGCGGCAAATTAATTATTAAAGAATGCAAAACAAAGGTAATGTAAAAGTCACTACCTATGCACCAAAGTATGTTTATTAAAGGTAACCAATTGTATTGTATTATGATTAAATTAACAAATGGTATTGTAAAGAAATAATGATGGCATAAATGATCGACACACCTCTAAATCACCGGTATAAAACCTTGTATCTGTGAACCAAAATAACGAAATTTTGAATCTGAATCAACATAATGTGAGATGTCATCTTTCTGATATAATGCCCAGTATGTCCTTGTAACATAACTTTGGAAACAGGCACAATAAGGATTAAATCACCGGTTTATTGCAGCCACACTACTGATCTATACTGTAGAGTTCTGCCAATATGTCTCTCCATATTCTCATGGCATACAATCATTCTTTTTCCATTTTCTCTCTGTTTACTATACAATATACATATATACCTCCTTTTTAGAGAATCCTACACAACAGTTCTTGAAATGCATATGATGATGTTAATGGTTATATCAACCTTAAACGCCATGTTGCAGCATAATTTTGGAGTTAATCTGAAGAAAAAAATTACATCCTGTATTACACCCCAGAGCTGCACTCACTATTCTGCTGGTGCAGTCACTATGTACATACATTACTTATCCTGTACTGATCCTGTGTTACATCCTGTATTATCCTCCAGAGCTGCGCTCACTATTCTGCTGGTGCAGTCACTGTGTACATACATTACTTATTCTGTACTGATCCTGAGTTACATCCTGTATTATCCTCCAGAGCTGCACTCACTATTCTGCTGGTGCAGTCACTGTACTCAATACTTACTTATCCTGTACTGATCCGGAGTTACATCCTGTATTATCCTCCAGAGCTGCACTCACTATTCTGCTGGTGCATTCACTCTACATACATTACTTATCCTGTACTGATCCTGAGCTACATCCTGTATTATTCTCCAGAGCTGCACTCACTATTCTGCTGTTGCAGTCACTGTGTACATACATTACTTATCCTGTACTGATCCTGAGTTACATCCTGTATTATACTCCAGAGCTTCGCTCACTATTCTGCTGGTGCAGTCACTGTACATACATTACTTATCCTGTACTGATCCTGAGTTACATCCTGTATTATCCTCCAGAGCTGCACTCACTATTCTGCTGGTGCAGTCACTGTGTACATACAGGGCCGTTCCTAGGGGCGGGCGAGACGGGCGATTGCTTGGGGCGCCGAGGCTCCACTCACCCGAGGGGGGCACCGTGACCGCTTGCCTCGCCCGCCTGGAGGATCGCCCCTAACTCTGCGCGGCTGTTTTATAACAGTCGCGCAGAGCCAGCAGCTGCTGGTACAGGGAGTAGGCGGAATGGATCGTTCCCGTCCTGACTCCTCCCCTGTATCAGAGTCGCAGGGGGCGCACGGCTTTCACCGTGCCCCGTGCGATGCTGGGATCTGCTCAGTCGGCAGATCTGCCGCCGAGGAGATCCCTGTGAGCTGCGTGCAGTGTAAGCAGCGTGATGACGTCACCCCGCTTACACCACTCAGCAGCTCCGGACCGGGACGCTTTGGACCGGGGGTGAGTACTCTTTTGTTATTTTAAAAATTATTTTCAGGGGCCCTTTTAACGGGCCCTCCCAAGGGGGGCTTTCATGGTTACGTGGGAAAATCCCCTAGCAAACGGGGGGGGCCTTTTCTATGGTACAGGGGATCACTGGCTACGGGGGGCCTTTAAAAAAGGGGTTTCAGGGGGCTTTTGTACGGGATACAGGGGGCTCACGGCTCCAAGGGAGGGCATCCTGGCTACAAGGGGGGCTTTCCTGGTAAGGGAGCATCACTGACTACAAGGGTGGTTAAGTGGTTTAAGGGGGGCCCATCTATGGCTACGGGAGGGCATGTACTGGTTAACAGGGGGCAACCGGGCCCTTGAGAGGGCTTTCCTGGTTTACAGGGGGGCATCACTGGGCAAAAGGGGGGCATAAACTGGCAAAGGGGGGATCCTGGCTACAGGGGGGGAAATCACGGGGACAGGGGAATCAAATGGCTAAAGGGGGTGAATCTAGGGGCTACTGGGGGCATCTAGGGCCCATAGGGGGGCATTTATGGCTAAAAGGGGGGCATTTTTGGCTACAAGGGGGCAAAAACCTGGCTCCCAGGGGGGGGGGATCCCCTGGTACGGGGGGGGAATAAACTGGCTACGGGGGGGGGCTTCATGGCTGGGGGGCCATAAAAACTGGTTTACGGGGGGCTACTCCCGGGGATACGGGGGCACAAATGTGGGCTACAGGGGGCATATTCCATGGCTACCATATGGGGTTTGCTGTTATGGGGAAATTTGTTTAGAGATAGGAATTGGTAGAGAAGTCCCTGAAAAAGGGAGGAGTTTTAAGATTTTTTGTTTTGTAAATTTTCAGTGAAGAGTCGGGAGTAGTCGTCGGGCCCGTCCTTGGGACAGTTTGGAAAAAAAGGGAAAAAAGAAAAAATTTTACGGGGGGCGTCTCCTGTGTTTCATAGATTTTAACTTTAATGGAAAAATTTTATTTGTCTGCAGGGGCCTGTTTTACAGCTGGTTTTCCCCACTGTAAGGGTTCCCCTTCCCCCGGTTTTAATATTTGGGTTTTGGTTTGGTTTTTTGATTCAGTAATGGTCAGTTGGTTTTAAATTCAGCCCCACTAAAAGGGTTTGGAGATAGTGGTCATGGTGGGGGTGGGTAATTTTTGGGGTCACTGTGTGTTAGTGATTTTTGGTGGGGGGATTCTGGTTGGTGGGAACATTTGTTTTTTGGGTAACTTTTATGACTATTATTTAGAAAATTTTTTTATACTTAGCACATTGGGGTAAAGCTTTTTGTATATTTTGGTTTTGGGTTTTTATGGTGATGCAATTTTGTCGCTTTAGGGGGCGCAATATTTTTCCCGGAAAGGGTTGGTGGGGGGGGGCGAAATTTTTTCACCCCGACCTGAAATGAAATTTTGCCTAGGAAAATGCACTATGTACATACATTACTTTTTCTTGTAAATGATCCTGAGATAAAATCCTGCAAATTTTACTCCAGAGCTGCACTCCTATTTGCTGGTGCAGTCATGACATTCTTTTACTTTTTCCCGGGATGAAACCTGGGGTTTTCCCTGTTTTATCCTCCAAAAGGGTGCGCTCACTTTTCTGCTGGGTGCAGTCAGTGTGTACATACTTTTTATCCTGTTACTGTTCCCGAGTTTTCACACTGTTTTATATCCAGAGTTCCTCACTAAATTTGTGGTGCCGTCAATGGGGGTTCCCTAACTTTAATTTATAGAAAAATATCCTTTTTTTAACCATTTTTTCCCGTTTTTAAACCTCCAGGGAAACTGGGGGCGCCCCTTTTTTCTTTGGCCCCGGTCGTCACCCGGTTTACATTTTTTATTACTTATCCTGGTAATGGGTTCCCCGAGTTACCTTTTGTTTTTTAACCTACCCGAGGCAATTCCTATTTTGTGGTTTGCGTCTGGACCAAAATTTTTTCGTTGAACCCTTTTGGTTTTCATCTGTTTTTTTTTACCCCAAAAGTTGAAATTTTAAAATTTTTTTTTGCACCTTTTCATACAATTTCTTAATCCTGGGGATAACCTTGTTACTCCTTAAATTTTCCAATTTCCGGCTGGGACTAAAAATTTCTGCGGTTTAGTCATTTTAATTTAAATTTTCTTCCCCGGGACGCCCTGGAGTTTAACCAATTTTTGTATTTTTTTCTCTCCAGAGCCTTTTTTAATACTTTTCTGTGGGGCCAGGTTTTCCCTTTTCCTAAATTCTTTATTGTAAATCCTGAAACATTTTTCCCTTTTTTTCCCAAGGCTGACCTATTTGGTGGTGCGTTGTGTAATTCCTTTTTTCCTGCCCCCCCCCTTTCCCGAGTTACATTTCCTTTTTTATCTCCAAAAGCCCTTTTCCTTTTAAAATTTTTGGGTTTTTTGTCCGGGGTAAAACTTAATTACCTTTTCCTTATGGATCCGGGGTTTTTCACCTGTTTAATTTTTTCCGACTCCAATTTTGCCCCTTCCCGTTTAAAGTGTAATCTTACTTTATTTATCTGACCCCGAGGACATTTTTTCCTCCCGAGTCCTTACTTTTTGGTGGCAATTAAATTTTAATACATTTTCTTAAAAAACCCCCGTACTGATCCTTGGAGTACATTTTGGGGGTTTTTCTCCTTTAAGCTGCCCCCACTAAACCCCCCTTAATCCCCGGAAAAACTTTCCCCCCGGGTTTTGAGTTTTAATTCCGGGATATTCTAGGTGGTGTCATTTTTTGGGTTTCCCGGGCAAAATTTTTAAAAAATAAATTCAATCCTTTTTTTTATTTTATCATGAATTTAAACCTGTAAATTTTCCCCCAAAGCTGTTCCCCCTCACTATTCGGGTGGGGCATTTACTGTGTACATACATTACTTTTTCCTGTTGGGCCCCGGTTACTTCCCGGTATTATCCTCAGGCTGGCCCCACTATTCTGGGTGGGTGCAGTCCTTTTGTTTCATTAACAATTGCCTTTAAAACCCCGTTTTTTCCCCCGGGACCCATTTTTGAAGTTACCAAAACCTGTTTTTTATTTAACCCTCCAGAGCTGGTCACATTTGCTTTGGGGCAGTCACTGTGTAAAACACCACTTTACCTTTAAACCGGGTTTTTTTTGATATTTAGTTAAAATCCACTGTATTTATTAAACTTTTTCCCGAGCTGCACTCCCCTATTTCTCTGGTGCCCGTTTTCTTTTTGTACTTAATTATTATCCTGGACGAAACTGGTTACATCCCGGGATTATTCCCCCAAAAGCTTTTGCTTCCCTTTCTGCTGGTTTTCCCGTACTGTGTACTTTAAAAAATTATCCCGTTACCTTTATTTCCTTTTGTTCCTTTCCGGGAAATATGGGTCCGAGCTGCCCCTCACTATTCCCGCTGGTGCTGTCACTGTGTTTTCATTTCATTATTATCCCTTTTCTGATCCTTGTTCCAAACCTTTTATTATGCTCCAGAGCTGCCCCCCTCCTTTTCTGTGGGGCCAGTCACTGTAAAATAAATTACTTTCCTGTTCTTTATCCTGGTTACATCCCGTATTAATTTCCCCCAGAGCCCGCACCACTTTTTGCGGTGCAGTCATGTACCTTTCATTACTTATCCCTTTTCTGTCCAAAGTAAAAATAAACCTGATCGGGTGTGGGGGGCCCCTTTTTATATTGGTTTTTCCCGCATTGGGCCCCAGCACTCACAAGCCAACTGCAAAAAAAATTTGATGGAAAAAAAGAAAGGGAAAAGGAGGGCCCGCCGGGGAGCACAGAAACCCGCGCTAAAGTCCCGACTTTTTTTTTAATTAGGCAGCAGTTTTTAAAAAAATTAAAAAAAATTTAAAAATTTTCACGAGTTTGCTGTTTTCCTTCCTGACAGGGCTTTTTATAAATTCCCCCCTTGTTTCCCCCCCCCTAAAAAAATTAAAAAATTCCTTCCAAAAAACCCCCCTTTTGGGGGGCTTTCCTAATTTAAATTCCCTGGAAATGTTTTCTGAACCTGTCAGATGGGTTTTGGGGACCATTCCAGTTCTCAGAGGGGTGTGCCTTCACCCTGCCTCATGAAATGTCAGCTTCCCGATTGGACAATTTCACATGGGCCCCCCAAAAAATAACACCCAGTTTACTGGTTGGTAAAAAACAAAGGGCCCGGAGGAAATTTTTAAGGGGGTTTTCTCGTACAAGGATTAGCTTTTAAAAAAGTAGGGAAAAAGTTTGTGAAATAGTTTGCTTTTATAAATTTTTTTTTGTTTAGGGATAAAGGTGATTTTATCAGCTCTGAGTGCAACACGGTTTTTCTCCGTGACCAACCTGCTCTACCTGCTTCCCCCGCTGTTTTTTCTTTTTCTTATAGCAGAGATGGGGGGTCAAACACACAGGTGGGGCAAAAAAGAAAATTTTCCCGCCCGGGTTGAGAGCTTGGGGTGGGGTTTTCTCATTGTAAGGCCCCCGTTTAAAGGTCAGGTTTGGGCTTTTTTTTGGCACGCAGGGGGAAGGCTTTTCTCCGCGGTTTGCAGACTCAAGCCCTCCCCCTTCGCACCCACATGTTCATGTTCCGCCTGAAAAGCGGCAGAAGAATGAACATGTTTGATGTTGTTCGGACCGCCGGAGATCTAAAAAACTGTCCGGCGGAAAATCCGTACAGTAGGGTCTGCTGCACAGATTTTCCATTGAAGTCCATTTAAATGGTCGACAGCCGGTTTTCAGACGGCTTGTAGAACCAAAAACTGTCTTTAAAATTGGCTGAAAACCCGGGCCGTGGGGACATGCCCTAATGGTTTCAGTTTGTACTGTCAGGGCTTGTTCACAGGTCGTGTTGAGTCCGTGTTATATACACTTTTAGATGCGTGTTTGCATCCGTCTGTCCGACCCTAAACGGACCCAAACATGAATCTAACAGTGTGCAGTGTGATTTACACTGCTTTTACTTTTAAACATGCATCGGCGTTGAGACGAATGATCTCCGATGCGTCTCACTGCGTCTTTTGAATCCGTTCCAAGAATTATCAAGTCAATTCTTGATCCGAAAGATGCAGCAGGAGCCCTATAATAAACTATAGGGAGCGATCCTGCTGCAGCCAAACACATCCAAACCCACAGCTGCCTCTATAATAAACTATAGGGAGCGATCCCTGCTCCACTCCAAAAACACAGCTGCCTCTATAATAACTATAGGGAGGATCCGCTGCAACCAAAAAATCCAAACACACAGCTGCATCAATAAAAACTATAGGAGCATCCTGCTGCAGCCAACACATCCAACACACAGCTGCCTCTATAATAAACTATAGGGGCGATCCCTGCTGCTCCAACAATCCAAACACACCATCTGCCTCTATATAACTATAGGGAGCGATCCTGCTGCAGCCAACACATCCAAACACACAGCTGCCTCTATAATAAACTATAGGGGCGATCCTGCTGCATCCAACACATCCAAACACCACAGCTGCCTCTATAATAACTATAGGGAGCGACCTTTCTGACCAACATATCCAAACACACAGCTGCCTCTATAATAAAGATAGGGAGCGATCCTGCTGCATCCAAACACTCCAAACACACAGTGCCTCTATAATAAACTATAGGTTGGGTCCTGCTGCATCCACACATCCAAACACACAGCTTTCCTCTATATATAACTATAGGGAGCGATCCTGCTGATCAACACATCCAAAACACAGGGTGCCTCTATAAAAAACTATAGGGGCGATCCTGCTGCCCCAACAAACCAAAAACACCCCAGCTTGCCTCTATAATAAAATATAGGGAGGATCCTGCTGCACCAAACACATCAAAACACACATCTGCCTTATAATAAACTATAGGGAGCGATCCTGCTGACCAACATGGATCCAAAAACACAGCTGCCTCTTAATAAACTATAGGGAGGATCCTGCTGCACCAACACATCCAAACACACAGCTGCCTCTAAAAATAACTATAGGGGGATCCTGCTGCATCCACACATCCAAACACACAGCTGCCTCTATAATAAACTATAGGAGCGATCCTGCTGCATCCAACAATCCAAAAAACACAGCTGCCTCTATAATAAACCCATAGGGGCGATCCGCTGCACCAACACATCCAAACACACAGCTGCCTCTATAATAAAATATAGGGGCGACCTGCTGCATCCAACACATCCAAACACACAGCTGCCTTATAATAACTATAGGGAGGGACCTGCTGACCAACAATCCAAACACACAGCTGCCTCTATAATAAACTATAGGGGGCGATTTCCGCTGCATCCAACACATCCAAACACACAGCTGCCTCTATTATAAACTATAGGGAGCGAACCTGCTGCATCCAACACATCCAAACACACAGCTGCCCTATTAAAAAACTATAGGGAGCGATCCTGCTGCATCCCCCCAAACACACAGCTGCCTATATAATAAACTATAGGGAGCGATCCTGCTGCATCCAACACATCCAAACACACAGCTGCCTCTATAATTAATATAGGGAGCGATCCTGCTGCATCCAACAATCCAAACACACAGCTGCCTCTAAATAACCCATAGGGGGATCCTGCTGCACCAAAAACATCCACACAAGCTGCCTCTATAATAAACTATAGGGAGCGATCCCGCTAGCCCAACACACCAAACACACAGCTGCCTTTTATAATAAACTATAGGGGGCGTCCTGCTGCATCCCAACCACACAGCTGCCTCTATAATAAAATATAGGGGGGATCCTGCTGCACCAACACATCCAAACACACAGCTGCCTCTATAATAAACTACAAGGGGCGATCCTGCTGCATCCAACACATCCAAAACACAGCTGCCTCTATAATAAACTATAGGGGCGACCTTTCGCCTCCAACACATCCAAACACACAGCTGCCTCTATAAAACTATAGGGAGCGATCCTGCTGCATCCAACACATCCAAACACACAGCTGCCTCTATTTATAAACTATAGGGAGCGATCCTGCTGACCAACAATTTCCAAACACACAGCTGCCTCTATAATAAACTATAGGGAGCGATCCTGCTGCATCCAAACACCAAAAACCGCTGCCTCTATAATAAACCCATAGGGGGAATCCTGCTGCATCCAACACATCCAAACACACAGCTGCCTCTATAATAAAAAATAGGAGCGATCCTGCTGCATCCAACAACATCCAAACACACAGCTGCCTCTAAAAATAAACTATAGAGGCGATCCTGCTGCATCCAACACATCCAACACACAGCTGCCTCTATAATTTAAAATATAGGGAGCGACCTTTCTGCATCCAACACATCCAAACCCCACAGCTGCCTCTATAAAACTATAGGGACGATCCCTGTACCAACCAAACCAAACACCCGCTGCCTCTATAATAATCTATTGGGTGCGATCCTTGTGCATCCAACACGGATCCAAACACACAGCTGCCTCTATAATAACTATAGGGGCGATCCTGCTGCATCCAACACATCCAAACACACAGCTGCCTCTATAATAACTATAGGGAGCGTCCTGCTGCATCCAACACATCCAAACACACACTGCCTTATAATAACTATAGGGAGCAATCCTGCTGCATCCAAAAACATCCAAACACACAAACTGCCTCTTAATAAACTATTAGGGAGCGATCCTGCTGCACCAAACACCCAAAAAACACCCTCTATAATAAACTATTTGGGGGATCCTGCGGATCCAAAAACATCCACACAAGCTGCCTCTATAATAACTATAGGGAGGATCCTGCTGCATCCACACACCCAAAAACACAGCTGCCTCTATAAAAACTATAGGGAGCGCCCTGCTTGGCCCAAATCCAAACACACAGCTGCCTCTATTTAAAAAATATAGGGAGGATCCCGCTGCATCCAAAAACATCCAAACACACAGCTGCCTCTAAAAATAAACTATAGGGAGGATCCTGCTGCATCCAACACATCCAACACACGCTGCCTCTATAATAACTATAGGGAGGATCCTGCTGACCCAAACCGGATCCAAACACACAGCTGCCTCTATAATAAACTATAGGGAGGATCCTGCTGCATCCAACACATCCAAACACAAAAGCTGCCTCTATAATAAACCCATAGGGGGATCCTGCTGCATCCAACACATCCAACACACAGCTGCCTCATAATAACTATAGGAGCGATCCTGCTGCACCAACACATCCAAACACACAGCTGCCCTCTATTTAAAAACTATAGGGGCGATCCTGCTGCATCCAACACCAAACCCAAACACTCAGCTGCCTCTATAATAACGATAGGGAGCGAGCCGTCTGCATCCAAAACATCCAAACACCCGGCTGCCTCTATAATAAAATATAGGGGGCGATCCTGCTGTCCAACAGATCCAACACACAGCTGCCTCTATAATAACTATAGGGAAACGATCCCGCTGCATTCCACACATCCAAACACACAGCTGCCTCTATAATAAACTATAGGAGCGATTCCTGCTGCATCCAAAAACCCCTCCAAACACACAGCTGCCTCTATAATAAACTATAGGGCGATCCTGCTGCACCAACAATCCAAACACACAAACTGCCTCTAAAAATAACTATAGGGAGCGACCTGCTGCATCCAAACACATCCCCACACAGCTGCCTCTATAATAAAAAAAAAGGGAGCGATCCTACTGCATCCCAAAAAAAATCCAAAAAACAGCTGCCTCCTATAATAAACTATAGGGAGCGATCCTGCTGCATCCAACACATTTTTAAAAACACAGCTGCCTCTATAATAAACTATAGGGGGGCAAACCTGCTGCATCCAAAAACATCCAAAACACACAGCTGCCTCTATAATAACTATAAAGGGGGCGACCCCGCTGCATCCAACAATCCAACACACAGCTTTCCTCTATAATAACCTAAGGGGAGCGATCCTGCTCACCAAAAACATCCAAACACCAGCTGCCTTATAATAAAAAATTAGGGGCGATCTGCTGCATCCAACACATCCAAAACACACAGCTGCCCCCTATAATAAAAATATAGGGAGCCCACCTTGCTGCATCCAACACATCCAAACACACAGCTGCCTCTATAATAACTATAGGGAGCGATCCTGCTGCATCCAAAAATCCAAACACACAGCTTTCCTCTATTTTAACTATAGGAGCGATCCTGCTGCACCAACACATCCAACACACAGCTGCCTCTATTATAAACATAGGGGCGATCCTGCTGCCTCCAAAACAAAAACAGCTGCCTCTATAATAAACTATAGGGGCGACCTGCTGCAACCAACACACCAAAAAAACACAGCTGCCTCTATAAATAAACTATAGGGAGGATCCCGCTGCATCCAACACCATCCAAACACACAGCTGCCTCTATAATAAACTATAGGGAGCGATCCTGCTGCATCCAACACATCAAACACACAGCTGCCTCTATAATAAACTATAGGAAGCGCCCTTGCTGCATCCAACACATCCAAAAACACACAGCTGCCTCTATAAAAAAATAGGGAGCGTCCTGTGCATCCAACACATCCAAACACACAAACTGCCTCTATAATAACTATAGGGAGCGATCCATGCTGCATCCAACACATCCAAACACACAGCTGCCTCTATAATAAAATATAGGGGCGATCCTGCTGACCAACAATCCAAACACAAATCTGCCTATATAAATAACTATAGGGAGCGTTCCTGCTGCATCCAACACATCCAAACACACACTACCTCTATAATAACCCATAGGGGGAATCCCGCTGCATCCAACACATCCAAACACACCCGCTGCCTCTTAATAAACTATAGGAGCGATCCTGCTGCAAACCAACCCCACACTCCTCTATAATAACTATGAGGGATATCCTGCGGATCCAACACATTCACACACAGCTGCCTCTATAATAACTATAGGGAGGATCCTCTGCATCCACACATCCAAACACACAGCTGCCTCTATAATAACTATAGGGGCGACCCTGCCGCACCAACCAATTCCAAACACACAGCTGCCTCTATAATAACTATAGGGAAAGGGCCTGCTGCATCCAACACATCCAAAAACACAGCTTCCTTTTATAATAACAAAAGGGAGTGATCCTCCTTCATCCAACACATCCACACCAGCTGCCTCTATAATAAACTTAGGGAGGATTTTTGCACCAACACCCTCCAAACCCCCAGCTACCTCTATAATAAATATAGGGAGAGATCCAGCTGCAGCCAACTCATCCAAACACAACAGCTGCCTCTATATAAACTATAGGGAGCGATTCTGCTGCAGCCATCACATCCAAAAACATAGCTGCCTCTATAATAAAATATAGGGAGCGATCCTGCTAACATCCAACACATCCAAACACACAGCTGCCTCTATAATAAAACTTTTAGGGGCGATCCTGCTCATCCAACAAATCCCAAACACACAGCTGCCTCTAAAATAACTTTTAAACGAGTGCTCCACCATAACACACAGCTGCCTCTATAATAAATTATAGGGAGCGATCCTGCTGCAACCAAAAACATCCAAACACACAGCTGCCTCTATAATAACTATAGGGGGCGACCCCGCTGCTCCACCCCAAACCACACAAACTGCCTCTATAAAACTAAAAGGGAGCGATCCTGCTGCACCAACAGATCCAAACACCAGCTGCCTCTATAATAAAAATATAGGGAGCGATCCTGCTGCACCAACATATCCACACACAGCTGCCTCTATAATAAACTATAGGGAGCGATCTGCTGCATCCAACACATCCACACCACCTTTCCTCTATAATAAAATATAGGGAGCGATCCTGCTGCATCAAAAAACCAATACATACAGCTGCCTCTATAATAAACTATAGGGGCGATCCTGCTGCATCCAACACATCCAAACACACAGCTGCCTCTATAATAAACCATAGGGAGCGATGTGCTCCACCAAAACACAAAACTGCCTCTATAATAAACTATAGGGGGCGATCCGGGTGCACCAACACATCCAAAACCCCAGCTGCCTCTATATAAAATATAGGGAGCGACCTGCTGAGCACAATGGATCCAAACACACAGCTGCCTCTATAATAAACTATAGGGAGCGATCCTGCTGGGATCCAAACATCCAAACACCAGCTCCTCTATAATAAACTATAGGGAGGGATCCTGCTGCATCCAACACATCCAAACACACAAGCTGCCTCTATAAAAATTATAGGAGCGATCCTGCTGCATCCAACCACAAAAAACTCCTCTATAATAAACTATTTGGGAGCGATCCTGCTGCATCCAACACATCCCAAACACAAGCTTTCCTCTATAATAAACTATAGGGGGCGATCCTGCTGCATCCAACACATCCAAACCCCACAGCTGCTCTATAATAACTATAGGGAGGATCCTGCTGCATCAACCTCCAAAACACAGCTGCCTCTATAAAAACTATAGGGTGGGTCCTACTGCATCCAAAACATCCAAAACACACAGCTGCCTATAATAAACTATAGGGAGCGATCCTGCTGCATCCAACACATCAAACACACAGCTGTCCTCTATAATAAACTATAGGGAGGATTGCTGCTCCGCATCCAAACACACAGCTGCCTCTATAATAACTATAGGGAGCGATCCTGCTGCATCCAACACATCCAAACACACAGCTGCATGTTGGAATACGTGTTGAATCCGTTTGGGATCTGATCGCAGCTGCGTGTTTAGATGCAATCTTCGGATCCAACACAGACCAAAAGTCAGATCCAAAAATGGCATGTATGGTATGGTATGTTCACACATCTTAGTTTGGTCCGCATTTGGCGAAATGCGCGCCGCAATTACGGTAATTCAGAGCTCTCATAGAGAGCTATGGATTATGCACCCCTCCCCCCCATGCGTACAATATGATCGTATTGTACGCGCAGGGGAGAATTGACATGTCAATTGTTCGCGCCGATCACGTGCCACAAACAATGCATGTCAATGGGGCCGCTCCCAGCCTCCCCCCCTCCCCCTGGCTTTGGGATTACTGTAGATGCTGATCAGCGCTACTCCCAAAACACGACGTATTATGCTGTGTGAACGTACCTGAACAGTCATGGGGTTAGTTGGCACTGGAACCGTAGAACTCCAGGTATGTGGATCCTCTGAGCCACTGTGGGCAAAGATGGTACAGCAGACCACATCAGGGAGCAGAGTCTAAGGGGCTCCAGTCTCCACCAGAACCCGCTGCAAGGTATCACTGCGTCTGTAAAAGTTCAGACTATTAAAACATAACATCATTTATCCCGTACACTGAACACTGTAGAAGAAAAAGAAATCCAAATGCAGAACTGCAGTTTTTTGGTTATTTCATTCCCTTAGAAATTGGCATAAAAGTGATTAGCAAAGTCATATTTATCCGAATATGGTACCAATAAATGTTACTCTTCAGCCTGCAAAAATGCCCCTAACTCAGCTCTGTAGGTGGAAGAACATAAAATGTACCGGTTGCAGAAAATGGCGCTGCTGCGGCGCAAACGTAAAAATAGAAAATGTTAGTATTTTTATTTAAAAGTACTAAAACATAATGAAAATCCAACATATTTGGTATCGCGGGAATCGTGTCATCCTGTAGAATACAGATAACAAATCATTTGTACTGAGGAATGAATGCTGTTAAAACAAAACCCCTGCGAACATGAGACAAGAGCGTTTTTTTTTAAAAATTACTTAAAATTATTTGGGGTTTTCCCATAAAATTTTTATATAGGGGTAAAAAAGGGGCCCTAGGGTCCCAAATGGGGCAGTAGGGCAAGTACCCCTGCAGGGGCCCTAACAAAAAAAGGATCCCCCCTGAATAAAAAAAATTAAGCCCTGAAATTTGCGGTGGGGGGGGGTTTGGGGGGGGCCCTTTGTTTTGGCGTATGGGGCCCTGAAATGTTAATAGATGACTGGGGGCAGCACTGAGTACAGGGAATGACACCATTAGAAGTTACATCTGGTCCTGCAAAATAAAAGCCATGATTTATCTTTGTAAATGGAAAAGTAAAAAAGTTGTGACTGTTGGAAAGCGAGGAGGAAAAAAAACCGGCTGTCAGGAAGGGGTTAAGAAGATTTTTCATAAGTGGAAAAAATTGCTTTCCCCTGCTTTTTCGGGAAAGGGAAATTTGGACATGTAACTTCCTCTAGAAAATGGAAAGAATGGGGGTTGAAGTTTCATCCCCGTTCACTTCGGGGATGCCACAAAACAAACCGTTTGTAATAATTGCACATTTTTTACTTTGTAGTAGTTCGGATTTTTCCCTATGGGAAAAGCTTTTTAAAAAGAACATTGAAACTTTAAGAGAGAAATTGTAAGAGATAGGACTTTAACAGAGTTTTTTTAATTTTTGCTACTTTTAAAAATTTTCAGAAAATTGGACAAATCTGGCAAATGTTCTAAAATTTTTATCGGAAAATTTTGTTTGGGTATTGGGGTAGGGACATTAAATTTTTGTAAACCTTTAAAAAACTTTCCCATTTAAAAGGGTTGTGAATTTCCTTCGGGAAAAAGATCAAGGGGCCCTTTGGGGTCGGGGCTTACACAATATACAGAGAGTCGGGTGGGCTGGGGGGTTTCCCTCGAATACGGGTGCATACTAAATGGGGGTGCAGTAATTTTTTTACTGCCCTTTTTAAGGAACTGGGTTTGGGTTTGGGGTTTATTAGAAATTTTTAACAATTTATATTGTTTCATTCACTTTTCAACGCTTATTGGCTACATTTTAAACAAGTTAGACGGTTTCAAAATAAAACAACAAGGGGTTTCCCAACTATCCTGCAAAAATTTGCAGCTGCAAAAGAATAACTATTTTTCCCCAAATTTTACCAACTCCGAACTACCCTTTGGGGAAATTTGGGGTGAAATGTCAATTTGGGCCCCGGGAAAGGTTTTGGTCTTGGGCCCTGCTTTCGGGAAAAAAAAGAAGGGGAAAAAAAAACTCAGAAATCAAGCCCAGGAATATACAGAAATGTAAAAATTTTTCTGAAAAAGGGGCCCCCAAAAATTCATCTCTACGGGTGGCTCCAAGAATAAATTTCCACTGGGGGGGCCCAAGATACCCAACTCCACTGGTGGCCCCAAAAACCCAGCTCCACTGGGGGGGCCCCAAAGAATAATCCCCGGCTGGGGGCCCCCAAAAACCATCCCCAAACTGGGGGGCCCCAAAAAATCAACTCCACTGGGGGCCCCCAAAAAGAATCATCTCCACGGGTTTGGCCCCAAGATTCAACCCACTGGGGGCCCCCCAAAATTTTAAACTCCACGGGTGGGCCCCAAAAATTTAAAACTTCACTGTGCCCCAACATGTGGGACGGGGGGGTTTGGGGGCCCCCCCGGGGGATTTTAAATCTTGGGGGGCCCACCCTACGTACATGAAAATATTACCGGCCCTCGGACATAATCGCGCCCCTTTTTTACCACATAATACAGTGGTGCGAAACAGAAGGAAATTTTGTGTATTAAAAATAGCAAGTGAGTCCATTTCTGCATCTAACATATCATGGGCCCACAGGAAAAGTGCTCCATCCAAAACCCCCTCCCCCCACAATTTTTATCCCCCCTCCACCCCCATACAAAAACCCCCTCCCCCCCATATACAATATCCCCCTCCACCCACATAAAATCCCCCCCCTCCCCCCCACATCCATATCCCCCTCCACCCGCATAAAAATATCGCCCCTCCACCCCATACAATATCCCCCACCACTCGCATACAATACCCCCCCCACCCACATACAATACCCCCCCTCCACCCACATACAATATCTCCCTCCACCTAAAATACAAAAATCGCCCCCCCAAACCCACATAAAATTTATCCCCCCCCCACCCACAAAAAATTCCCCCTCCGCCCACATACAAAAACCCCCACCCCCCACAAAACAAAAACCCCCCCACCCACAAACAATATCCCCCTCCACCCACATACAATATCCCCCTCCCCCCCCATCCAATATCCCCCGCCCCCCACATACAATATCCCCCTCCCCCACATACAATATCCCCCCTCCACCCACATCCCAATATCCCCTCCACCCACATACAAAAATCCCCCCCCAAACTCACATACAATATCTCCCTCCCCCCACAACAAAAATCCCCCTCCCCCCCAAAATAAAAATTTTCCCCCTCCCCCCAAACATACAATACCCCCCACCATGTTTCCCTTGGTCACACACCTCACCACCTTCTAAAAAAAACCCCAAAGCAAGAAAAAAAAGTCTAACTCCTATCAAAGGGTAAATTTCGGGGGAAAAATGTACGCGGGGCTTTATACCGGGCCGATTAACCTACAACCCCCCATATAGAGACCCCCATAGAGGTCAACACCAGCTCAGGATAACCTAAAACACCCCCATATAGGGGCCCCAATAGAGGTCGACACCACCTCAGATATAACCCCCAAAAACCGAAATATGGAGACCACATAGACATCAACACCACCAGGTAGAACCTACAAAAACCGCAAAAATGGAACCACATAGACATCAGACACCAGCCCGGGTTTTAAAACCTACAACACTGCCATAGGCCCCCAAACAAAGAGGCCCAGACACCAGCTCGGGGATAACCAACAACACTCCCATATAGAGACCAAAAAGGTCAGACCCCTGCCGGGTATAACCAAACAACACCATATAGAGCCCACATAGAGGTCAAAACCAGCTCAGTATAACCAACAACCCCACCATAAAAGAGACCACAAAGGGGTCAGACACCAGCTCGGGTATAACCTACAACACCCCCTATAGAGAGCACTAGGGGTCAGACCCCCAAGCTCGGGTAAAAACCTCCAACACCACCAAAAAGACACCACATGGGAGGTCAGACACCACTCGGGTATAACCTACAACCCCGCCAAAATGAGACCCATAGAGGTCAAAACACCGCTCAGGTAAAACCTACAACCCCGCCAAAAGAGCCCACATAAGGTCAACACCCTCAGGTAAAAACCACAACCCCATAAAGAGACCCCCATAGGGGGTCAGAAACCAGCTCGGGTAAAACCCTACAACACCACCAAAAGGCCCATAATTTCAGACACCAGCTCGGGTAAAACCTACAACCCCGCCTATAAGAGCCCCTAGTGGTCAGACACAGCTCAGGTATAACCTAAAACACTGCCATAAAAGAGGGGCACATAGTGGCCCGACACCATTTCGGGTAAAACCTACAACACTCCCCAAAATAGAACCACATAGAGGTCCCACACCAGTTCAGGTGAAACCCAAAAAAACACGGCCATATAGAGACCACATAGAGGGAAGACACCACCCCGGTTTAACCTACAACACTGCTAAAAAGAGACCCCCAAGAGGTCAGCCCAACAGCTCAGGTAAAAACCTTTAAAACCCGCCACCAAAAGGGCCCCAAACATAGTGATCACTATTTTTTAAAATTTTGCCAAAAGGGCAAACTTAAACTCATCAGTTCTCTATTTTATTAAACACAAAAAACAAACCCTTTTTTATATCTAACTCTTACCTCTATACAAAACCTATTTAAAAACCTGTCCCTACCCTCTCTTTTAAAACCCTTGCTCTGAAAGGGGGAATAACCCCCCTTTTCAAACATAAAAGTCTGGGGAACCCCACCTTTTAAACAGGAAGAGCCTTATATCTATAAAAAGTACAAGTTTCAGTAAGGGATCCCAACCAAACCTTTTTCAGCGTCCCTAATCTCAAGACACAGAACAAAAAAAACCCCCTTGGACACCGTTTTGCAGCATTTGACACTTTAGACGAGGTAAGATCACAATTTAAAACGTCATGCCTTTACCTCTCACCTCTTTCTACAAGTGTCACCTTCCCGCAGACGGTGTCCCAAGGGGGCCTTATTTTTTTCTGTGTCTATGAGATTAGGGACGACTGCCCAAGTAGTTTGGGGGTTGGATCCCTTACTGAAGCTTTGTAAATTTCTATAATATAAGGCTCTCCTGTTAATAGGGGGGGTTTTCCCCCAACTTGATGATAGAAAGGGGTTTATTCCCCCCTTTCAGAAGCAAGGGTTAAAAGATGAAAGGGTAGAGAAACAGGTTTTTTAAATAGTGGGGTTTTTAAAAGGGTTTAAAAGTTTGATAAAATAAAAGTTTTCGTTTTTTTGTTTTTAAAAGATAAGAACTGATAGAGTTTAAATTTGCCCCATGGCAAAAAAAGTAAATAATTTGTGATCAAAAGTCCCCTTTTTAGGTTTTCTTTCGAGATTCCCCCAATTTTTTTGGGGATTATGTCACATAGTGATCAAAACACCAAACCCCAAATAACCTAAAAACCACATAAAGAGACCACATAAGGTCCCGACACCAAACCCAGGGCACATCACAAACATGAATACAGCACGATCCAATAATAAAAATAAAATCAGGGGCTCACCCCGAGATATCATATCTGATGAGTCGTTCCCCTTCTCTTTAGTCGTTCTAAATTCCCCTTTTTTTTTCTGCATCAGGGTTTCCCACCATAAAAGATTACTTGTCCCTGCCCCAGCTCATCCCTGCAGAAATTTCACACAAAAATCTTAGAATCCCCCAAATTTTCCCGCACCTCTTTAAACTAAACCCCCCCTTACAAACTTCCCAGGGGGGGGAGCGGGTACAAGCCAAAACTTAGAGGCCCAGAAACCTAAGGGGTTGGAGGGTGGGGGAAGGACTAACCCTCTGGAATAATGCTACAACTATGGGCGCTGCCCTCCTCAATTTTATTACCAGTGGTAGAAAAAGACCCTAGGTAGGTAGGGAAATAGGCAAAGCCCCAGTCCCTTTTTGGTAGGTTTGGGTTTCCCCCCAGGGTTTGGTAAGCGTAGGTAGTTAGGGGCCCCTTTATATAGGCCCGCAAGCAGTTAGGGAAACCGGGCCCTTTTTGTTAGTATAAAAAGGCAGTTTGGGGTTCCCAAAGAAGTAGTTTTACAGGATTTTTTGGGCCCCTTAGGGGAGTTCGCGGCAGTTAGGGGGCTCCTTTAGGTTTGTAAACCCGGGAGTTAGGGGCCCCCTTTAGCCCGTGGGGCAGGGAATCAAGGGCCCCCCCCTTTAAACTACTGTGAAGGGGTCAGGGCCCCCTTTGATTTAAAGGGACCAGGGCCCCCTTTTTTATTTAGGGGCCCCCCCCTTTTGGGAAATCCCAAAACGTCCCTTTTTTGGTAGCCAGGGGGCCCCCTTGTAGTCAGGGGCCCCCCCGTAAAGGGAGGCCCGGGCCCCCCCTTTTAGGGCAGGGCCCCCTTTAGGTTTGCCAGGCCCCCCTTTGGGAGTCAAACCCCCCCCCTTTTAGTCAGGGGCCCCCCCGTATTTAGGGGCCCCCCTTTTAGCCACGGACCCCGCCCTTTTTAGCCAGGGGCCCCCTTTGAGCCAGGGACCCCCGTAGGTAGCCCGGGGCCCCTTGAAGTCAGGGCCCCACCTTGTAGCCAGGGACCCCCTTTTTAGCCAGGGGCCCCCTTTTTAGCCATGACCCCTTGTAGCGAGGGCCCCCTTTTGTTTTTCAGGGCCCCCCTTGGAGCCATTACCCCCTTTTTAGTCAGGGAACCCCCCCCTTTTAGCCCGGGGCCCCCCCCAGACCCGGGGCCCCCCTTATAGCCCGGGGTCCCCCTTTTAAGCCCCGGGGCCCCCTTTAAGTCAGGGCCCCCCTTGTTTGCCAGGGGGCCCCCTTGTATTTAGGGACCCCCCCTTTTTATAGCCAGGGGCCCCCTTTAAATCAAAGGGCCCCCCTTTTAAACAGGGCCCCCCTTGTAGCCAGGGCCCCCCCTTTATAGCCAGGGACCCCCCCTTTTTTTCAAGGGCCCCCCCCTTTTTTGCCAGGGCCCCCCCCTTTTAGTCAGGAACCCCCTTGTAGCCAGGGACCCCCTTTTTAACCAAAGGGGGCCCCCGTTAGCCGGGAAACCCCCTTTTAGCCAGGGGCCGCCTTGTAGCCAGGGGCCCCTTGTATCAAAAGGGGGCCCCCCTTTTTGCCAGGGCCCCCCCCTTTTGCTAGGACCCCCTTTAGTCAGGGTCCCCCTTTTAGCCAGGGGCCCCCCCTTTTTTGGGGCCCCGGGACCCCCCTTTTGCAGGGCCCCCTTGTAGCCAGGGACCACCATAGTTTAGGCCCCCCCTTTAGCCAGGGGCCCCCTTTTGTCAGGGGGCCCCCTTTTAAACCAGGGGCCCCCTTTTATCAGGGACCCCTTGTACCAGGGGCCCCCCCTTTTAGCCAGGGCCCCCCCTTTTGCCAGGGGCCCCCTTATCAGGGCCCCCCCCCCCCCTTTTAGCCAGGGGCCCCCCCTTTTAGCCAGGGACCCCCCTTTAGCAGGGCCCCCCTTGTAGCCAGGGCCCCCCTTCCCCGTTTGCCAGGGGCCCCCCCTTTTTAGCCAGGGGCCCCCCTTTAGCCATGGGGGGGGGGGTGGGGGGGACCCCTTTTGGGGGGGCCCCCCTTTAAGGGGCCAGGACCCCCCCTTTACCAGGGGCCCCCCTTTTAGGGCCCCCCCCCTGTACCAGGGCCCCCCTTTTAGGGGGACCCCCCCCCCTAAGGGCCCGGGCCCCCCCTTTTAAGGCCCCAGGGGCCCCCCCTTTTAGCCAGGGGGCCCCCCTTTTGTAAGGCCCCCTTTAGCCAGGGCCCCCTTTAGTCAGGGCCCCCCTTGTAGCCCGGGGGCCCCCCCTTTTACCAGGGCCCCCCTTGTAAACCAGGGGCCCCAAACCCCTTTTTTAGGTAGTTAAAAAAAAAAAAAAAAAACAGCCCGGCCCCTTACCTGGCCCCAGGCTCCCCGCTTCCCCGGGCCCCCGGCTCCGTACGCCCCCCTGCATAGGCGGGGCGGTGGAAAATTTACGTCACCTGCCGCCTAAAGCAGCAGTAGGGGCCGGGCCCGGCAAGGGGTGAAGGCCAACACCTTAAGCCTGCCGGGGGTCGCGGAGCGCCCAAAGCTAGTGGGGCTGTGCCCGCTGACACCGCGAAGCCCCGGGAGCCGGGGGCATTAGTCCCCAACTCCCGGGCCGGTCCCCTGGGCGTCCAGTGACCGGATACGCGGGGGGGGCCCCCTTGGGGCCCAAAGGCAAAGCCTCCCGGGGGGCCCCCAGCGGCCCCGGGGGGGGGCCCCCCCGGGGGATTCCCCGGTCCCCCGGCCGGGCCCCTCCGAGCCTGCCCCAAGAAAACTCCACTGGGGGCCCCCAAAAAATCAAATCCATTGGGTTTTGCCCCCAAAAATCAACTCCCTTGTGGGGCCCCAGAATCTTTTTCCACTGGTTTGGGTCCAAGAATCAAATCCACTTGGGGGCCCAAAAATTTACTCCCCAGGTTGGGGCCCCAAAATATCAAATTTTTCCCGGTGGGCTCAAGCCACCCCAGTCCGCCACTGTTCATTACCATCTCTATGTTACCGATTTCTGAACACTGAGTGATAGTTGAGAAAGATCTAATCCTTTGTGACAAATGTATATTATTGTCAGGAGCTGTTGAGTCTTAGCACACTTGGATCAGCTTTACAATGTAGCTGATAGAATGGAGGCACCTGGGAGATAAGTATGAGGTTTATCTTCTATTTTTAATCGTGCCCCGATAGACAAATGAGCATGAATAGGTCCTGGCACACCCCTTTAACTCCAGTGACAGAGTAGTAGATTTATTTCATAAAAATGTTCCTCTTTAAGGATCATGTGGAGAATACGGGGAGGGACACCACTGCTAACCTAATGGACATGAATTACGCTGTCTTGATTGAAAGAGCAAAAAAGTGACACAAGAAAGTGACGCACAACCACAAAATACAGGAATAAAACAAATCTTTATTAGGGACAAAAACACCAGAAAAGGATACAAACAATTAAAAAGCCTCATGGCTAAAAAAAAGAATCCCAGATCTGTAAAAAAAAACATGAAAAGAACCTGATCCCGGGATTACAATGGTAAGGGCAAAACTATAATCCAAGGTAAAATACCACAATATGCTAATAATATGCCCCAGATGGTGCAATCCCGTAATGTAAGAATTGATGTGAATAACTATATAAGCGGTCAATAAAGATAAACCAAGAATGTGCAAAAACTGCAAATACAGTAATCTATTCAAAAGTCCATTGAAATATATACCAAGTAAGGTCATACCAGAGCCAGGAACCGAGAGAACCCAACATTGTCTCGATGACTCTCGATGTACATGTAATAAAATGATGTAAGGAAGAAGGAACCCACCTTAAAAAGCAATGTAGTAAAATTTAAAAATGAAAAAAAAAATTGTGAAAAACATTTTATTTTTGTTTTTTTTATATTTCCATAACAAAAAAATAAAAATACTATTCTAAAAATGTTCAAAAGCAAAGTTACAACTATAATCAAATATAGAGATACAAAGATTAGTTACAAAACCTAAAAAAGTGTAAAATAGTTATAGCTCCCGAACCTGCACCAGGTTAAAAAAAAAAAGTATTCCAGGTGAACAAATTACCCAATCTTTAAAGGGGGTTTACTGAAATTTTTGAGGAACCCCTGTACTGGCTGGGAGTCTAGTAAAATAAAGACATTACCTGCACTCACTGCTCCTGCCGCCACTATTCTAGCATCGCCAAAGATCTACTCGACTGAGCCCTACATCATGTGACCATACATCTAATAAATGACTGACATGGCTGAGGCCAGTAATTGGCTGTATGGTCACATGAGTGTTGTATATAATGCCTTGGCTGAGGCCAGTAATTGGCTGTATGGTCTCATGAATGATATATATGATGCCTTGGCTGAGGCCAGTAGTTGGCTGAATGGGCATGTGAGCGATCTACATGATGTCATGGCTGAGGCCAGTAATTGGCTGAATGGGCATGTGAGCGATCTACATGATGTCATGGCTGAGGCCAGTAATAGGCTGTATGGTCACATGAGTGATCTACATGATGTCATGACTGAGGCCAGTAATTGGCTGTATGGCCACATGAGTGTAGTATATCATGCCTTGGCTAAGGCTAGTAATTGGCTGAATGGTCACTTGAGCGATCTACATGATGACACGGCTGAGGCCAGTAATTGGCTGTATGGTCACATGAGCAATCTACTTGATGACACGACTGAGGCCAGTAATTGTCTGTATGGTCTCATGAGCGATCTACATGATGTCACAGCTGTGAGACTGAAGGGAAAAAATTTTCATGAGAAATATTCAAAAGCAAAGACTTATTGTTTTATAGACAGCGGAGGCCATCTTCCTCTTTTTTTTGGTGATGGGGAAGAAGTCCTCGTAGCACGTTTCATTACAATCTGTCAGCATTTAATGTTGTTTACTATTTCCCTAAAACCACGGATATGTGCCAATAACCCTCAAGTCTTGATATATGTTATCCTTTGATTACATGTTTCTGATAGTTCTGAAAATGTGATTCGAACAGAGATACAAGAAAACCCACAAAATGATATGTGTGTGTATATGATATGATATAATATATATTTAGTGTAGGAAATAAATATTTGATCCCCTACTACATATATAATTTTGTGTTTTTTTTTTTTTATTATTTCATTTTTCTTCATAATATATTTAGTGTAGGAATTAAATATTTGAACCCCTGCTGATTGTGTAAGTTTGCCCACTGACAAAGACATGAGGAGTCTATAATTTTAAAGGTAGGTTCATTTTAACATTCAGAGACAGAATATCCAAAATATAATCTTGAAAATCACGCTGTATAAATTATATAAATTTATTTGCATTTTGCAGTGAAAAATAAGTATTTGATCCCTCTGGCAAACAAGACTTAATAATTGGTGGCAAAGCCCTTGTTGGCAAGCACAGCAGTTAGACATTTTTTGTAGTTGATGATGAGGTTTGCGCACATGTCAGGTGGAATTTTGCTCCACTCCTCTTTGCAGAACATCTCTAAATCATTAAGATTTTAGGGCTGTCGCTTGGCAACTCGGAGCTTCAACTCCCTCCATAAGTTTTCCATGGGATTAAGGTCTGGAGACCGGCTAGGCTACTCCTTAACCTTAATGTGCTTCTTTTTGAGCTGCTCCTTTGTTGTCTTGGCTGTATGCTTTGGGTCATTGTCTTGCTGGAAGACTCAGCCGCAACCTATTTTTAATGTCCTGACGAAGGGAAGGAGATTGTCACTCAGGATTTTACGGTACATGGCTACATCCATTCTCCCATTGATGTGGTAAAGTAGTCCTGTGCCCTTAACAGAGAAACCCCCCCAAAACCTAATGTTCCCACCTCCATGCTTGACAGTGGGGATGTTCTTTGGGTCATAGGCAGCATTTCTCTTTCTCCAAGCACAACGGGTTAAGTTAATGCCAAAGAGCTCAATTTTTGTCTCATCCGACCACAGCACCTTCTCCCAATCACTCACAGAATCCTCCAGGTGTTCATTGGCAAACTTCACATGGGCCTGCACATGTGCCTTCTTGAGCAGGAGGACCTTGCGGGCACTGCAGAATTTTAAACCATTACAGCGTAATGTGTTACCAATGCTTTTCTTGGTGACTGTGGTCCTAGCTGCCTTGAGATCATTAACAAGTTCCCCTGTGTAGTTTTAGGCTGATCTGTCACCTTCATCACGATCAAGGATTCCCCACGAGGTGAGATTCTTCATGATGTCCCAGATCGATGGCGGCTGACAGCCATTTTGTATTTCCTCCATTTTCTTACTATTGCACCAACAGTTGCCTCCTTCTCACCCAGCGTCTTACTTATGGTGTTGTAGCCCATTCCAGCTTTGAACAGGTCTATGATCTTGTCCCTGACATCCTTAGGAAGCTCTTTGATTTTGTCCATGTTGTAGAGGTTAGAGTCTGACTGATTAATTGGGTCTGTGGACAGGACTCTTTTATAAAGGTGACTATTTTAGACAACTGTCTTTAATGCAGGTAACGGGTTGATTAGGAGTCTAACTGGTCTGTAGGAGCCAGAACTCTTCATGGTTGGTAGGGGTTCAAATACTTATTTCTCTCAGAAAAATGCAATATACATTTATATATTTATACAATGTGATTTTCTGGATTTTATTTTGGATATTCTATCTCTCAATGTTAAAATTAACCTACCCTTAAAATTACAGACTGTTCATGTCTTTGTCAGTGGGCAAACTTACACAGTCAGCAAGGGAGCAAATAATTATTTCCTTCATTGTATATATAAGATAATTGATATTAATAATTTAAGTCAAATAGAGAAACCCATATGTTGTATAAACTTATTACAGTATGAATTACAATGTTTAATCTAATACATGTGTGAGCCCGATAACAAATAAAAAGAAAGTCCTGGAGAACCTCTTTCATTTTCAATGATATTCTAATTTTTTTAGATGCATTAGTAAATATAACCAACAAAAAAGTAAAAATAAAAGAAAAAAGATTAAAAACTGAAGTTACTGTTTCTCCTTTTTTTCACAATAAATGTTGTTTCCTGTGTTGCAACTCACTCCAACAAAAAAAAGTTCATCAATCAAGTCCATCTAATGCTTTAACTTCTCATTTTTGACCCTGTAACTCTATTTATGTTTTGGGTGGAGTATTTTTTAATTCGCTTATAGTATGATTAATATAATTTATATCAAGTCATTGCGAATCCCAAACTGTTGAGCTAATTAATTTCTTAATACACCTTTGAAATGTTCTAAGCTCTGGTGTTTCTGATACAAAGCTCTGGATTCTCTCTATAGACATAAGCAAAGATTTATTAAGACTTTTTCTGCCTTATACAATTATGTATTTATTGTATTAGGAAAGCTCCTAGATTTTTATGTCGACGGATTAAATTTGTGAAAAACAAGTTACAGCTTGAAATTGTTAAAAGCCTGCATAGTTAAAGGGGTTGTATCATTTCATTAAATGGTCTTCAGAATAAGGGGACAGTGAAAACAAGTAGCTTTGTAATTGGATGTCATTAGCAAAGCTGTCTTGTATTCACAGTTTTCCTTATCTTCTGTTTCTGTTTACACTGATCTCCAGTGCTGGTCGGATCCCTCCTCCTTGCATTTCACTAGCTGAGAGCTCATTTACATTCTGTTCGGCCCCCCCCGGTCGGCTGTATTCACGGAGCTTGCATTCCTGCCTTTCACTCACAGTAAGGGACCGGCACATTTTCACTCTGCACAGCCAGAAGAAACAGAATAACACTTCAGGGCTTCTACAATCAGGAAACAGCACAATTGTGTGTCGATCCCTGCCTCTCTCACGCAGAGTTAGGGGCCATAGCAATTTCTCTCTGCACACCTAGCAGAAACACACTGCAGCAGATTCTACAATCAGAAAAAAGCACAGTTGTGTCTCGGTGCCTAACTCCTGCATAGAAGGGAGATCTGTGGCGTTCATAGAAAGCTGTATTCAACTGTAACAAATCTCCAGCTGTAAGAGGAGAAGAGATCAGTGCTCAGTCTAGATTGAATGCAGCCCGTGGTATGTATACAGCTCTTACAAAATAAGACTGATAGGGAGAGACACAGTGACATGTAGATTCAGAGAGGGGGGGGGGGGAGTCTCAGGAGCCATGAAGGGAGGATGATGTCACCCAGCTGGGAGGGGAAGAAACGCCCCTGCATTTCTAGAGTTGAGAAGCTGAGAGCAGCATGAATCAGCCGAACTAAAGAAGCGATACATCCCCTTTAAATTTAGTTATGATAAGTGTTTCAGGAATGAGGAAGATGCCAATGTTTTTGATTTTCTTTAAAAGTTGGGTCATTAAAAATAAAGATGGAAGATAATGAATAACAAATAAATTAATAGTAAAATAAATGCATAAAAAATTAACAATGCAAAAACTATTGTTCACATTTATTGTTACACTTCAGATTCAGGTCAAAGTCAAATTCAATTAAGTTCAATTACAGCAATTTTATTTGGGTTAGCCTGAATCAAATTTAAGGGAAAATTGGCAAAAAAAAACAAATCTAATTCTAATTTTTACTGTAACCCTATCTCCAAAACTAATCCTAAGGAATATCTGGGCAACATCTAGGGAATTCCATAGTAAGGGTTAGGGTTGGACTGTCTGCAATCTTATTCCTAAACATGGGCTTTCCCAGAATGTTGCCAATCTGTTGTCTAGATGTGTCCCAGATGTCAGGTGGTATTCTTATGCAATTTTAAAGCGTTTGGCTGCTGAAGGTGTTTTCTAAGTGCCCCAAAACACATGTAAAATTTATCACCCATTAATGTGTTTTTTTACCCCGTTTTTTCAAAAATTTTCACATCATTTTGAATTTTTTTTTTTCTTTTGTATTCCCTTTCGAGCTGTGTCCATCACTGAGCCATGTCCATCTCTAAACTGTGATTATTGCTGAGCCATATTCATCACTGAACCTTATCCTCTCCTGAGTTCAGAACATCACTGAGATGCATCCATCACTGAGCCGTGTCCATCACTGAGCTGTGCCCATCCCTGAGTTGTGTCCAACCCTTAGCTGTGTCCATCTCTGAGCTGTGTCCATCACCGAGCCGTGTCCATCACCGAGCCTTGTCCATCACTGAACTGTGTCCATTATTGAGCCGTGTCCATCAGTGAGCCATGTCAAACAATGAAACGCGTCCATCACTGAGCCATGTTCATCACTGAGTTGTGTCCATCACTGAGCCATGTCCATCACTGAGCCGTGTCCATCACTGAGCCGTGTCCATCACTGAGCCGTGTCCATCACTGAGCCGTGTCCATCACTGAGCCGTGTCCATCACTGAGCCGTGTCCATCACTGAGCCCTGTCCATCACTGAGCCCTGTCCATCACTGATTTGTGTCCATCACTGAGTTGTGTCCATCACTGAGTTGTGTCCATCACTGAGTTGTGTCCATCACTGAGTTGTGTCCATCACTGAGCTGTGTCCATCACTGAGCTGTGTCCATCACTGAGCTGTGTCCATCACTGAGCCGTGTCCATCACTGAGCCGTGTCCATCACTGAGTTGTGTCCATCACTGAGTTGTGTCCATCACTGAGTTGTGTCCATCACTGAGCTGTGTCCATCACTGAGTTGTGTCCATCACTGAGCCGTGTCCATCACTGAGTTGTGTCCATCACTCAGTTGTGTCCATTGTTGAGCTGTGTCCATTACTGAGTCGTGTCCATCGCTGAGCCGTGTCCATCACTCGGTTGTGTCCATCACTGAGCTGTGTCCATTGCTGAGTTGTGTCCATCACTGAGCTGTGTTTCTTACTGGGCCATGTCCATTACTGAGCTGTTTCCATCACTGAGTTGTGTCCATCACTGAGCTGTGTCCATCACTGAGCTGTGTCCATCACTGAGTTGTGTCCATCACTAATCTGTGTCTAACACTGAGCCTTTTCATCATTAAGTGGCATCCATTTCCAAGCTATGTCCATCACTGAGCCATGCCCATCAATGAACTGTGTCCATCACTGAGCCGTGTCCATTAATAACCTATGTCAATCACTGAGCTATGTCCATCAAAGAATTGGGTCCATCAATAAACTGTGTTCATTACCAAGTTGTGTCCATCACTGAGCTGTGTCCATCCCTGAGCTGTGTCCATCACTGAGTTTGCTGTTGGCATTTACAGAGAACATAGTACACAATGGGTGTGAAGCAGATTTTTCTTCTCATCATTTTTCAAGGTACAGTAGCCTAGACTCAATAGTTTAATGTCTGACTAGATATGATGGAAGAGTGAAGAAATCAGGCGATACCTTTTAGAGGCTAACTGAGTATATTTGATCAAATATACTCAGTTAGCCTCTAAAAGGTATCGCCTGATTTCTTCACTCTTCTACTACTTTCTATGGCTAACACGGTACAACATTATACTACTAGATATAATGGAATAATCTCCAGCTTTGCATTTTGCTCATGTTTTCTAGGTTTCCTCCTTGGTTTTGTTTCTATGCAGTTGGAGGGTGTCGATATTATTCATGCCATGGTCGGCTCCTGTGTGGAGCTTCCTTGTACACATATTTTTAATGAGACAGTAGGGTTGTCTGATGTTGTATGGTACGCTGGAAAATTTTATGGAGAAAAGATTGTAAACTCCAAGGACTCATCCTCAGTAATGGAGAAATATAAAGGTCGGATCTCGTTGTTGCTGGGAAATAACAGCTGTGCCCTGCGGATAGACCCTGTGAGAGGAGGAGATGAAACTAGATATTATTCATGGATTGCAGAGAATATAGATGCACATGATTTTAATGACTCTCTTTACCTTTTGGTCACAGGTAAATATTTTGGAAATGGAGAAGTTTGAGAGCTAATTGAACATTAACAATATTTGGGTTTGCGACCTCCTGAATGATTTGCCTAGGTGACCCCTATGTCATGGAAAGAGGAAGTGATGTCAGGCATGACTTTGGATGCTCTGCATCACATCTGATGTCAATTCCGTATACTTTCAAAAGTATAAGGGTAACCTAAATTTGCTAAATAGACCTTTTCACCTGGTCATAAGCATTGCATTGTTTGATTGATGCTTTAAAGCCTCTGAGATTATCCAGCAGCAGTCAGAAAAAAGTCTACCTGCTATTCTATATGTAGTAGTGGTGCCAGGGTAAAGCATCATGAGATGCTTCCCTGATATCACTGGGTGCAGGGATGATACCACATTGCCACATCCTCTAGAGCAGGCACATAGCTTTCCCATAATCAAAAACTTATTGCTGTGGGGCTTGTGACACAGCTCACCTTTCTGGGATGCTAGATAGGCTATCAATTTAAAGGAAAGCTGGTTGATGCCACAGTCTCAGAGTTGTACAGCACATACATAGAAATAAATAAAACTATTTTTATATATATATATATATATATATATATATATATATAATATAATATTAATGTAATTATATTACATATAATATATATGTGTATAGTATACAATATATATAAATATTTACACATAATATACTTACACCATAATAATTAACTATATATTTGAAAAGGTATTACATATATTTTAGGATGAGCAAAGAATTTTTATTTTTATTTTTTACCATATTACGAACTGATTGGTGCCCTGTACTATACACAGCCTGCTGTAAGCAACCAAGAAGTGAACTGGAGCAGAGATGCAAGGGTAGACGAATGATGATAGATGGGTGTACAGGGCAGGGCTGAACAGTGATATGAGGATTAGTGGGCAGGTGCAGAGATGTCCTAGATTTTAACTGCAATGCATTCTAGGACTTGAAGGAAAGAGCTGTTGAATTACTGCTCCCACAGGCAGGCATGTCAAGCTTTTTTGATCCTGTGGTAGACGAATAAGGAGGCAAAAGAGAAGAAAAGAAGCACATGAAGGTAGTGGAATATTAATGTTGTTTATAGTGTTCTATGAACTCATTAAACTCCTGGATAACCCCTTTAAGTACACTGATCAGACATCCGCAGAGCATGGACAAAAAATATGTTAACCCTTTAGTTTAGAAACCCGTAGAAACCACTTTAGAAACAAATACCTCATGCTAAGGTTCCCTGTTGCTCGAATAATATTTCCAAAATGTTGAGAAGATACAAATGTATCAAATCTAAACTTGAGAAATAATGTAACATATCACAGTACAGAATGTTATCTCAGCAATGTTTTCCATGACTTTTGTTTTGAGGTAATAGAAGATAACATAGAAAGCAGGATTTCTTGGTCAAGCTAAACTCTGTGACATCAGTACGTGTTTCAGTTTTTAATATTTTTGGATTGCCTTGTGTGCAGCATCCTCTTTAGGTTATAGATAAACAGGAAAGTAGAGAAAGCCACAAATTGCTGATACACGTAGATAATGGTGACCCATGAGTGTATGCTGGATGGAAACCCTTGTTGAATTTCTGCCTAGTGCATGGGCGTTGCTAGGGTCCCAAAACATCCGGGGCCCGGGCCCTGTTTAAGTTTTGCTCAGTAGGTGGGGTTCACACGCCTTTTTCACGCCCCATTGTGAACTGCAACATAATTTTACAGACGAAAAAACTGGCCAGCGCGTCCCTCTGAAGCTCTTCACCTTTATTTATTATCCCCAGAACAGGTAATCCTAGCAATCGATGACAGCTTTGAATTACCAATAATGGTCCGGGCCTGTACGTCGGTTTATTGAAGCACAAGTACGGACCGACTTACATGGTGGGAACATACGCATCGTATTTGTGGGGCATAACTGTGCTGTAATTTGCCCAAAATATGCCCTAAAAATAGGGTAAAATCATAGCAGCGAGTGCTAATGATTGCCTGCTGTTTTCCCTGGCACACAGAACCTGTAAAAATAAGTGACGTGCCACAGGGGAAAAGTTTAAAGTGGATGGGAGGTGGCTGTAGCGCTGCTGAAATTTACACGCTGGAGAGCACGTACTTCCAACAGCATATGTATAGCAGTGCGCACAGGTACTGGCCGCTATATGCTGTGTTAACATACGATCGGATTGTACGCTGAGGGAGACAGACGTAATTCATAGCTCTCTATGAGAGCTAGAATTACCGTAATTGTAGCGCACATGTTTTGTAATATTAAGAGGAAATACATGGTGAAATGCCCCACAATTACGCCATGTGAACATACCGTTAGTCTGGTTGCAGCGCTAAAAACATAGCAAAACCCTGACAAATGACAGTAATTAAAAAATTCTATACAAACAGAATTCATAATCAGGTTGTAGTTTACAAGACTAAGGCCATGTCCTGACATCACGGGTTTTCAGCCGGTTTGCGGTTTTTCAGGCGGTCTGAAAAACCGGCCGAAAATGAGCACAATGGTGCTCTATGGAAAACCCGTGCAGCAGTCCCCACTGTCCCCACTGCACGGGTTCTCCGCCCGGCGGTTTTGTCGCCAGCGGTCCAGCGGCAAAACACAGAACATGCAGCATATTCTGTCCGGTTTCCGGACAGAAGATGTGCTGTTCAATAGGAGGGGGGAGGGTTTTTATCCGCTCATCGCGAAGAAAAGCCGTCCCCCCTGCGGCCGTGGGGACGGCTGCAAAACAGGACAAATAATGGCCGGCAAACCGACCGGTATTTGTCCACTGCCGTGGGGTCGCGCCTTAAGGGACACAACAGGCGGATTATGTTTTTATGACAAGGAATGGGGCGATATTGTTGGATATGTGTGTCTATAGAGTACATACATATTTACATGTAACACATACAAATACAAACACTATACACATATATACACAGCATACACATATGTATACACACATGTTTAAAAAGAGACATGTATGCACACATGTACACACACATGTATGCACACATGTATACACACATAAACACGTATACAGAGACATACATACATGTATACACACATACACACGTATACACACATGTATACAGAGACACATATACACATGCACACGTGTATACACATGTATACAGAGACTTGTACACACATGTATACAGAGACATATATACATTTAGTACAGTTCACATTCAGGTTGTTTCACCCTATAATACTATCTAGCACTGGTCTCTACAGTGAGGCTACTCACTCACTTGAGACCTCCATGATATGGGCACCTGCTGGAGCTGCTGCTGATGAAGCCATAAGGAATGCAGTGCAGCAGGAGATGGTCTGGGAGCACAGCAGGGGGCCTGTCTCTCACTGTCGGGCTGTGGCTGCTGAACTTCCTGACTGTGCCGGGACCCTGTGCTCAGCGCGGCTGCAGCACATCAATCAGGAGTGTGTGACAGGCGGCCCCTCCTCCCTCCTAAGCGCCCGACACCCGACAGTCTCCCTCCCTGCCTGCACTGTGAGAAACGGCCCGAGCTCTGTGGTTGGGCCTCTGGTCTCACTTACAGTTAAATAAATCGACTCTCCAGGAACACAGTACCTGGAACCCGACGATCTGAGTGAGATTCGAGGCACAGGCAGGAATGTCCGGGGCTTGTGCCCCGAATCATCCTGCCTCGCGACGCCCCTGGCCTAGTGGTCCCTGCACCTTCTCCAAATGTAGAGAAGATAAACTTGACAGATAAGGCGCCTCACTATCAGGGCACAGAATGTTATTGCAAATTCTTCAATGCTTTTCAATGGCTTCTGATTAGAGATAAGAGCAAGTAACACAAGACGTTGTGATATCACCGGCATGTTAGACTCTGCTACATCCGTACAGCACTGGTTTTTGGTGACTACATTATATGATGTTACTAGTTTCTATATACAAATCAATATAGCACATTGAAAAAACATCCATTTAAGAAAATAGGCATAAAATTAGTAGTAAATTGACTGAAATCAGGTCGCTGCTTTGACTCATCTAGAACATTATAGAGGTTAAAAGGGTTTCACAGAGCCACAGGCAGCTTCCGACTCACACTTCCTGGTCAGGCTGTGGGTGGGTCTATAGCGGTGATTGACACATCACCTCTGCTATTACTAGCTATTCCTGTTACAGTGATATGAGTGCAGGAGGTTTATAATCAGTAGTGCCAAAGGCTACTGAGCTCTAAGGGTTAAAACTTGTCATTAACTTAGCTAAACAAGCTACTGTGCTAGAGATAAGACTCGGAAGTGTGGAGTGTTTGACCAAGGTTGGACAGGGCGGTTTGAAACAATTAGATATAGAGGTTAAAAGGATTATCTCACCATGGAGTTTCACAGAGCCTCAGGCAGCTTCAGACTCACACTTCCTGGTCAGGTTGTGGTTGGATCTATAGCAGTGTTTGACACATCACCTCTGCTATTTCTAGCTATTCCTGTTACAGTGATATGAGTGCAGGAGGTTTACAATCTGTAGTGCCCAAGGCTACTGAGCGCTAAGGGTTAAAACTTGTCATTAACTTAGGTAAACAAGCTACTGTGCTAGAGATAAGATTCAGAAGCAGAGAGTAATTCACAATGGTTGGATAGGGAAGTTTGAAACAATCAGATAAGAGAAAGAGCAGGGAGAGGAAGTCGGTAACCAGGAGAAACTTGTGTATGCCAGCAGTAGATAAAATCTTCTTTATCTCCAGAACAAAGCAAAATCAAAACAGCAATGCATTTGGTAATAGTTTTCATTGACCTTTTCCTACACATTTAAAGCCAATCATTGTGGTGATGAAAAACCCTCTAAGTTACTATTAACGATCTGGTTCAATGAATAGTCTTAGACATGTAACAATCCAGATGCTATCAGATGCCCCAATGGTAGATGATCTTCAGACATAACTCCCAATTTTTATACATTGTGCAGATAAAAAATCCATATCTAAGAACAATCAAAATCAGGATTGAAAAATGCTGTGAAAGACGTAACAAAAGTTGTAGAAATGATGTTAACCCTGCCCAAAAAATTACACTTGCCTGATCTTATTGAGCATTTCTGGTGTGTTTCAGGGGGTCTCAGGGGCAATGCTTGATTTAGCTTTACAAATGTTGGTAAGAAAATTATTCATTTGTATTCTTTATATTGTGATTCTTGAGATTTTCCCGAAGAACCGGAGATTCTTGTGTCTGAATATTTGTTGGAAGAAAATGTCACCATCATCCGCTGTAGAGCAGAACACACCTGCCGCTCCAGTCCTCCTTCTCTACGATGGAACAAACCTGGTCAGGTTAGAAGTCAATCAGTGGATATTTCCGAAGGATACTGGAGAGAAGAATCAGAACTGACTTATATTCCTTCCTATGAGGATGATGGGAGTCCTGTTCAGTGCACGGCAACGTATCCTAATGGGCAAAAAGCCGAGAGATCAGAAAAATTGAAAATCCACTGTAAGTATTGTCAGGGGAGTAGAGGGCCTTTAATCCTTACTGAGCATTATGGGCCTCAAAGCCTGAGGCTGCACTTCTGAGACGTTCTGATGATGGCAAATCCCTGATTTCTGTCAGATGCAGGGTTATTATAGAGACCTTGTGAGTCCAGATTCCCACTCCCATCAATGTCTCCCCATATACACCCACCTGTGAGTATACAAACCAGGTAGAAGCTGTATATCTCTGTATATGTTGTGGATACAGTGCCATTATGTTTAGCTGCACAAGGACCGTGTGAACTATTAAATAGGTGCCTGCTTCTCCCTCCCTTCATACTTCCCAGATATCTATTATAGGTAATATAAACATCCCATCCTTCCCGTGTGTTATAAGTGCATGTATAGTTCAATAGGTCTATGCCATGTAAAGTATGTGTATTTATATGTTAATTAGGTAGAGATGTAGCAAAGATTAACTTGACAGATAACACTGGACCTCTTGATGAAGCGCTGGTTCTGGTGTGAAATGCGTTAAGTTTTAATCCCTTTTGTTGTTTTAATAAATCATTTTAGTGATTTCCATGTCACCTTGATGTGGTGATCATTTTACTATCCCTGTGAATGTGGGCGTCGAGGCCAAATTACTTTTTCTACAGTGTTCCTGGATGTTATCTTTAGACAGATAACACAGAAATTCATGATATCACAGTCAAGCTAAACCTTGTTACATCCATACATGCATTGGGAGGCATTGGGCAATTTATACCATCATAAGTCATTGGTCTTCTTTGCACTTCCCATGCACATGACATGGGTACCACTGCATGGGGTTAATTTACCTCTCCTCACTCAGTCTTGCTCTGGCCTTTCACTCAGGTTGCAAATTGAGCATAAATTATACCCCAGAAAGGTGCTTCCACCACCTACTGCCATGAGTAAGGGAAACAAACACCCACACTAACTGCACTCCAGCAGTCACAGGTTTAAACACTGTAATACACAAACACTAGTGATTCTTGGGGCCACCAGTAGAGCTGATTCTTGGGGTCCACCGGTGGAGTGGATTCTTGGGGCCTACCAGGGGAGCTAATTCCTGGAGCCCACGAGTGGAGCTGATTCTTGGGGCTCACCAGTGGAGGTAATTCTTGGTGCCCACCAGTGGAGTTGACTCTTGGGGCCCACCAGTGGAGCTAATTCTTGGTGCCCACCAGTAGAGTTTATTCTTGGGGCCCACCAATGCAATTGATTCTTGGTACCCACCAGTAGAGGTGATTCTTGGGGTCCACCGGTGGAGTTGATTCTTGAGGCCTACCAGTGGAGCTAATTCTTGGAGCCCACGAGTGGAGCTGATTCTTGGGGGCTCACCAGTGGAGCTAATTCTTGGTGCCCACCAGTGGAGTTGACTCTTGGGGCCCACCAGAGGAGCTAATTCTTGGTGACCACCAGAATAGTTGATTCTTGGTGCCCACCAATTCAATTGATTCTTGGAACCCACCAGTAGAGTTGATACTTGGGACCACACTATGGAGATTAATTCTTGGGGGGCCCCACCAGGGTGTTGATTTTGGAGCTGCCAGTGGAGAAAATTCTTGGGGCCCCCAGTGGAATAAATTTTGGGGACCCCCAGTGGAGAGATTTTTTGGGACCCCCCATGGAGATGATTCTTGGGACCCACCAGTGGTGTTGACTATCGGGGTCCACCAGTTGAGTTAATTCTTGGGGCTCACTTGTGGAATTGATTCTTTGGGCCCATCCTACAACTACCTGACTGCACATACTCCACATGATTCTTCCACTCTGCTTCTTGGTTTCTGTCTCTTCCTAAAAAAAAGCCTCGGGGCCCACTGCCCTGTGGACTAGTCCGAGCCTGAGAGGGAAAGGACTAGGAATATTTGCATGGTTGTATTTAATTGATGATGATCTGGATGATGGAGAAATTTAGGTTGGATAGAGTCCATCTTCTAAAGGAGATGTAATCCTCGTCCAATTTTTTAAAAATCACACACTGGTTGATGACTTGCCAGCCGGGGCCCTCTATATACCACCCTTCAGAATTTCAGGGCAATAGTTTATGGCTTTTACTTTTAGCTCGTAACTATTTTTTTGGGCTAGTAAAATGCTTGCATTATCCTTTCTATCATAGTCATTGTGCCCTTGCATATGTAGTTACTGCAAACTTGCCAACGTTTCATCTCCTGGTTCCAGAAGAGTTTAGCCCCATCCTCAGGAATTCCCCCAATCCACCCAGGAACAACCCTGATCTGTAGATATTTCCATGAACCACCAGGAACACCCATATTTGGGGCAGTGATTGTACAAATCCCACTCCTTTCATGTCCTGTTTTCCAGGGGTCTCCCGGAAGAAGTAGGAGTGTTGGCAACTATATGCTATAAATATAGAAAAATTACTTCCAGAATTGTAGGCTTTGATTTGATGCAAACAGGAATTTCTTATTCATTTCCAAAAAGACATGTAAAAGCATTGAACGCCCTCTATAGTAAAGCAGATCAAACACTTACGCGTTTTGGAGAACTCCCTTAATCATAATCACGCACTATATATTTATATTGTGGGCTCTGAATATAATACATTCAGATCATAAAAGCCACTGTTTCTGTTATTGGCGAAAGCTGGATTTCTAGTTGCACCTGTTTCTTATATGCTGTAAATTGAGCCCATTGACCCGGGAGTGCTGCCCTGGTTATCACTGGTCCTTTTGCATCATGGATCATTTTCTATATTTCACAGTTGCTCCAAAATACGTGACGGTCACTATCATGGGGAACGGTAGGATTGCAGAAGGGAGTGATGTGAATTTAACGTGTATGTCCATCTCCAAGCCTGGAGCCGACACATACGAATGGTACAAAGGACAAAACAGAACTAAGTTACCGTACACAGGATGGAAGATGACGGTGAGGAACATGACCAGGAACATGGAGCCCTATTCCTGTGCTGCTATAAATCCTATGGGCAGAGGAGAATCCGCGCTGACAGAGATATCTATACCATGTATGTATATAACCAATCACAGTGACTGATATCATCCAGTGTATACATTATATAATGTCATTGTAGATTGATCTGTATTCACCAAGGAGTTTCTGATACTATATAATGACGCCTGTTCCTGAGCATACATCAGCGCACCACCATGTATCAGGGGCTAATGGGGTAGTATTGGTGGTACATCTGTCAGGGACCCTGATCGAATTTTTAAAAAAGTGGGGGCCACTGATATGGTGAAACATAGCAATTGGTGGTGGACAGGGGGCCCAGTTGCTTTCAATGTATGAGGCCCTGGAATTAGCTATGTCATCCCTGCCATCTATACACACTCACTAGTCATAGCCATAGCCTTACAACAAAGACCCCATAACACTGCTTCCACATCAGTACCAACCACTTACACTTGTAACTCTGCCAGCCTCAGTGACCTATATATGTGATATTTTTCCTATTCGTGCCAGCCATATTTCCCATAACAGTGATAGCCACATCCCTAACAACACTGCCAATCACTTGCTCAAAAACGGTGTTATTTTGCCCTTCACCAGTGTTATGGAGAAGTACGGAGCAGGTGAGCGGTCTCTAGTCAGTGAAGAGGAGCAGGGGAGTAAATACTATGGTGTGAGGGAGCGCTGTGGCTAGTATTAATGGCGGCTTGATATGGAACTCATTGAGGGTCTGTGGCATGGTGTTTTCTAAGGAGACACTGGGGATAAACCTTTGTAGTTGGCACTCTGATGACAGGCACTGCAGTGTAGGCACTTAAAGGGTTTTTCTTACCATGCTGTTTCTCAGAGCCTGCTCTTCACAGTCACCTTCAGGCTCCCACTTCCTGTTCAGGCTGTGGGTGGTTCTAAAGGATCAGGCTTGCACTTCCTGTTCAGGCTGTGGGTGGTTCTACAGGTTCAGACTCCCACTTCCTGTTCAGGCTGTGGTGGTTCTACAGCTTCAGGCTCCCATTTCCTGTTAAGGTTGTAGGTGGTTCTACATATTCGGGCTCCCACTTCTTGTTCAGGCTGTGGTAGTTCTACAGCTTCAGGCTCCCACTTCCTGTTAAGGTTGTGGTTGGTTCCACAGCTTCAGGTTCCCACTTCCTGTTCAGGCTGTTAGAAGTTCTACAGCTTCAGGCTCCCACTTCCTGTTTAGGCTGTAGGAAGTTCTACAGCTTCAGGCTCCCCCTTCCTATTCAGCCTATGGGAAGATCTACAGCTTTAGGCTCCCACTTCCTGGTCAGACTGTGCGCCGTTCTCCAGCTTCAGGCTCCCACTTCCTGTTCAGTCTGTGGGCGGTTTTACTGCAGTGTCTGACATTTCAGGTCTGCTATTTCTAGCTGATCCTGTTAAAGGGACATTGCTGATGGAGGGGTTCAACCAGCAGGGCAGTAGACTGCAAAGCCCTAAAGGGTTAAAGTTTGTCTGTACTAAACATAAACAAGAACCTGTGCTTCTTATAAGACACAGCAGGGTGTGACATTAGAATAGTTATTCCAGGCTGCTGGAGCAATAGGAGCAGAGAAAGGTGGTCGACAGCTTAGAATATCTCCTGTACGCAAGCTGAAGATAGGAACTGCTCTATCTCTGAAAAGAAGCAAAATCAAAACAGCAGTGTATTTTATAATATTTTTTATTTACTTTTGCCTAAATATATAATGCTAGTCATTGTGGTGAGAGTGCCCCTTTAAGCATACTTTCCCAATTTTGCATAATATATGATAGCACATTCCTCCTGCCGCCCCCCGTCCTCTTTCGATCCCCTGGTTTCTGGGGCAGCTCACTCTACAGCTGGAACAAACCCTTTCATGGGATTCAGTTGCTTTTCTTCCTCTTCCTTCTTCTTGTATTTTCATCCCTTGTGTTTTCTGTCTCTACAGATGAAGGCTCCGTCCCTTCTGCTACAGGATCTGAGTGTAACGTCGTCCTTCTAGCAACAATTGGGGCCGTCTGCCCGCTGCTGCTCGCTGCACTGATCGCCGCCATTTATTGGGGGTAGGATAATAATAATGAATATTTTCAGGACAGTTATACATTATTTTATGAGACTTGTATTGGGAGAGTCTGTAATATTTGCACAATATGTCGGCGTACAGACCCTCTATAGATACATCGTCACCTACTCTCTTGTACTTACTCCTTGATGTACGGGCTTGTTGTTGTTTGTTTTACTTGAAACCAGAATTGATTGACTGTAATAATTGTTATTTATGGCTTTTCCATAGATGGAGACGCCAGAAAGTGAGAGGCAGGGCGGTAAGTGACCCGAAAATGATTGATAGGTCACATATATATGTGAAAATATTATACACTTTTCATATGACAGGCGAGATGGGGGCAAGGGGTGCAATGATTCAGAGCTAACAATACTATTCTAATGAGAGCTGCTCCCTCAGCTGATTGGCCAAGAGGAATCCCATGACCCATTGTACCATTTAGAGGACGATAGCTGGGACTGGTAGCATCAGTTTTAGATACCAACCTGAGAAGAGATATTGATCCAGCAGTCTCAAAAATATGGGAATCTAGTAAGAGAACAAAGATTGACTTTTAATAACTATATTTACTATTTTGCCATAGGAAAACTTAAACTCTATCAGTTCTCAGTCTACAAAGCACTAAAACGTAACTTTTATTATGTACAACACTTAACCTCTATAATACACTTTTTAAAAACCTAACCTCTAACCTCTCAATTTGTCTCATAAATTTATCCCTTTCTAATTGTGAAAGAATAACTCCTTTTCTATTATCAAATCTGGTGGAACACCACCTATTATATCAGCAGGGAAACCCTATATATACAGTGATTTGTTAAGTGCAAAAAAGGAATCCAAAAACATCTTACTTGGGCAATCATCCCTAATCTGATGGGCATAAAACATATAAGGTTTCCTTGTGAGACCCTCTGCAGCGGGTAACACAATGAAAAGAGGTAGAAAATCACAAATTAAAATGTCATGCCTGACCTCCCCAACATGTTTCACCTGCCAACTGGCTTTATCAGGGGATAGAGGTCCGTTCCCTTGTGGTCTAGCTCATTTCCTTTTATATGGTCTTAGGTACACACCCTATTCAGGTGCTCACCAATTGGCCACTAGAGACTCAACAATACCCATACCTCCTTTCAAAACACATCCCTTTCTCTCCTCCATGCATACTAATACCATTTACTGCCGCTGCGTTCTTATAACCAACATTCCTCAGGCAATTTCGCCATCTCCGTTGCGGGCTTCCACCCTATCTTACCATGGTAAGAAAGGAGTTATTTTTTCACAATTAAAAAGGGATACATTTATGAGGCAAATTGAGAGGTTAGAAATCAGTTTTTTTAAATAGTGTGTATATAGGTTAAGCGTTAGACATAATAAAAGTTACGTTTTAGTGCTTTATAGATTGAGAACAGATAGAGTTTGTTTGCCTATGGCAAAATAGCAAATATAGAGATATTGATCCAACACATAGCGGGAGGTTGGCTGCCAGGAGGTCTAAAGTGTGTCCTGAAAGGTCCAGTCCTTTGTTGGACTGGAGAGCAGGAGAACATGTAGATTGGTCAAGTAAGGGCTCCATGCAATTTGACCCAATGTAAGCGAGTCTTGGGTTACAAACAAGCAATTTGTTTCGAACAAGATATTGCATGGGGTCATATTCTAGAGAGCTGTGTGAAGGCAACACTGTTCTCATAAAAATTAATTAAATTTATAGCACTGTTCAGACACATTGAATCATTCCCTGCTATCTGGAGTATACTGCAACCATCAAGGTCCCCACAAGTGTGTTTTCGGAATACTCAACTTGACCTGCCTCTTGCAAAGTGGTCACAAGAGAGCTTCAGATATAAACAAAGTAGTTGAAAAAGTTTTGCCTGAGATTTCTCTGCCTGAAAGGAGCAGTCAGTGAGCACCTCTGTAGTAGAGCCAGATATATAAAATTTCATGTAAAAAATCATCCAAGATGTGCCCTTGTAAGAGGAGTTTAAAGGGTACTCCCATCATGTGCGTTTGATTGGCTATCACTAGGATATTCCATTAAAGTCTGATAGTTGCGAGTCACAATTCTGGGACTCTTACTTATCTCAGGAACAGCCCCAGAAAGTGTCAGCACAAAATGGAGAATTGGTCAAGCTTATGCATGACTCTTCATTCCGTTCTATAGGAGATCTGAGTACAGCTGAACATTCCACTCCTCTGTACTGGGAATTCCCATGGAACAGAATGGAGAACACAGCGCTCCCCTGTACTGGGAACTCCCATAGAACAGAATGGAGAAACAGCGCTCCCTGTACTGGGAACTCCCTTAGAGGAGAATAAGAGAACACAGCGATCCCCCTGAAATGGGAATCCCATAGAACAGAATGGAGAACACAGCGCTCCCCTGTACTGGGGAAATCCCATAGACAGAATGGAGAGAACACAGCGCTCACCTGTACTGGAACTCCCATAGAACAGAATGGAGAGAACACACGCTCCTCTGTATGGGGAAACCCCCTAAACAGAAAGGAAACACGCGTTCCCCCGTACTGGGAACTCCCAAAAACAATGGGAACCAGTGTGCCCCGTACGGGGAAATTTCCCTGGAAAAGAAAGGAAACAAGGGTCCCCGTACGGGAATCCCCTAGAAAAAATGGGAACACAGCGCCCCTGTACTGGGAATCCCCTAGAGGGAAGGAAAAAACGCCTCCCCCCTGAAAAAAACCTCCCAAAAAGAAAAGAATGGAGAACCCCGGCTCCCCTTAAGGGGAAACCCCTAGGGAGAATGGGGGGAAAAGCGCCCCCCCTTTTGGGAAATCCCATAGAAAAGAAGACAACCCAGCGCTCCCCCCTACTAACTCCCCCGAAAAAAGGGAAAACAGCGCTCCCCCCACTGGGAACCCCCTGCAGAATTTGGGGAAACACAGCGTTCCCCCTTTCGGGAATCCCCTAAACAGAATGGGAAAAAAGTGTCCCCCGTAGGGAAAAACCCTAGAACAAATCAAAAACACAGTGCCCCCCGACGGGCCCCATGAACGAAGGAGAAACAGTGCGCCCGTACTGGGAATTCCCAAGGGAAAAAATGGGGAAACACGCACCCCCCTTCGGGGGCTCCCCCAAAAACAGAATGAGAAAACAGGGCCCCCATGGGAACTCCCTAGAGGAAAATGGAAAAAACCGCGTCCCCGTACTAAACCCCCTAGAAAGGGGAACCCCGCGTCCCGACTGGGGAAATCCCATAGAACGAATGGAGAAAACCCGCGCCCCCCTCTGGGGAATCCCCCAAAAGGGGAATAGAGAAAAACAGCAACCCCCGAACTGGGAACCCCAAGAACAAAAATGGAAAACACCCCCCCTTCTGGGGAAACCCCATAGAGGGGAAAAGGAGAACACACGCTCCCCCGTATGGGAACTCCCTAAAACAGAATGGAGAACACGGGCTCCCCTGTATGGGAACCCCCGAACAGAAAGGAGAACACCCCCGCCCCCCTTTCTGGGGCCCCTAGAACAAATGGAGAAAAAAGTGCTCCCCCGTAGGGAATCCCATAGAACAGAATCTAGAAACCGTGCTCCCCCGTACTGGGAATCCCATAAACAGATGGAAAACAGTGCTGCCCTGTTGGGAAATTTCCCATGGAACAGAAAGGAACACAGGCTCCCCTTAATGGGAACCCTAGAACAGAATGGAGAACACAGGGTCCTTACGGGAATCCCCCCGAGGAAGGAAAACACAGCGCCCCCCGTACTAAAAATCCCATAAAAAAGGAAACCGCGCTCCCCCCTACTGGGAACCCAAGAGGGGAATGGGGAACACAGGCCCCCCTTACTGGGAAAATCCCCAAAAACAGAATGGAGAACACAGCGCCCCCCGACTGGGAACTCCCCAAAACAGAATGGAGAACACAGCGCTCCCCGTATGGGGAATCCCCTAAACAGAAGGAGAACCAGGTTCCCTGATGGAAATCCCCTAAACGAAAGGGAAACAAAGTGCTCCCCCGACGGGAACTCCCTAGAAAAAGAATCTAGAAAACAGTGCTCCCCCGTAAGGGGCTCCCATAGAACAAAAAAGAAAAACAGTGCTCCCCTGACTGGGGGCCCCAGAGGAAATGGGGAAACAGCACCCCCCCCGTACGGGGAATTCCTGGAACAGAATGGAGAAAAACAGCCTCCCCTTTCTGGAACTTCCATAGGGAGAATGGAAACACAGCGTCCCCCCTACTGGGAACCCATAGAACAAAGGGGAACACAGTGCCCCTGTATGGAACTCCCCAAAAGGGGGAATGGGGAAAACAGTACTCCCCTTGTCTGTGAAATCCCTCAGAATGGGCCCACGGTCCCCTGTACTGGGAAACCCCTAGAGGGGAAAAGGGGGCACAGCGCCCCCGACGGAATCCCATAAACAAAAAGGGGAAAACAGCGTTCCCCCGTATGGGGGCTCCCAAAGAAAGAATGGAGAACAAAGGCTGTACGGGAATCCCTGAAAGAAATTTGAAAAAAAGTGCCCCCCAACGGGGAATCCCCTGAACAAAAAAAGGGGAACACGTCTCCCTGTACTGGGAACTCCCAAGAGGGAATGGAGAACACAGCGCCCTCGTATGGGGAAATCCCATGAAAGAAAGGAGCAACGCCCCAAAATGGGAACCCCCATAAAAAAAAATGGAGAACAAGTGCCCCCTACTGGGAACTCCAAGGGGGGGGAAACAGCGTCCCTAAACTGGGCTCCCTAGCAGAATGGGGAAATATTACACAAGCCGACCCTCTTCCGTTCAGATGCACCTTTTGGGCCCGTCCTAATGGGGGGCCTTCCCCCCAAGGGGAAAAAGCACCCAAACAACTTTGATGGCTTAAAAACAACGCCCTGGCTTATGGCAGGAACCCCCTTTTAATTGTCCACAGCACACAAAAAAAATTTTTTTGTCCCCCGTTTTTTTCTTTATCTCTTTAAATTATTTTTGGAGCCCCCTCCCCAGGAACTAACTGATTTGTGAATCCAGTGGGCAACAAATATATGAATTGAAGGGATTAATAACATAGGGCACATTCCCCTACCAGAGTGGTTTTTTTTTTGGGCTAGTTTGGCAAAAAAACTGTTAAAAATATTTAGATGTAAATGAAAGTCCATACCCAAAAATACTACACAGTAATGATACGTTTTGCCCCCCATTGCTCGCCTGATAGGGGCATTACATACACCACCAATGATACTCTATGCACCACGATTTGCACAATGCACCTTTGTAGGCGCATTACGTTTACTATGCAAGGTATAGAGATGCCATTTTTCGGACATGTCACCCATAATGTTCCTCTAAGGTCCGTGAATGGACACTGGTAAATATGTGATAGACAAATCTATATAGTACAGAGATCGGAGGCGGCGCGGTGTGACTCCTACAAAGCAGCAGCTCCGCTCTTCTACTGTCCAAGCTCAAATCAATACAATGAATGGTGAGGAAATATAACGATGGTGTAGATCAGTCTCTAGATGGAGACTAAGGGAATGTTCACACTTCTGATTTGGACGCTGTTTGCGGCGCTGTTTTAGAACAGATCTGCTCCCAAATCAGCGTCTAAAACACCTAAAACCTGCCCCCAGTTCATTTTCATTGACTCCTATGTAAAGCAGCGCTGTAGTTCACACATGACGAGGTTTTTGTGTGCATTTCCCACGCTTTTTGGACGCTGTTTTGGGCGCTGAAAAAGAAGCGTCATTTTGATTCTTGAAGCATTTTCAAAGCTGAAAATTGGTATAGGAATCAATGGAGAACTTCAAAACCTTGTCCCAAATATCGTTAGAACTTTTTTAGGCATGGTTTTTGGAGCCATTTTTGGCACTGTTTTTGCACAGGCTAATAATTAGCATGGGTGTTTCAGAAAGAAAAAAGCTTTGGAAAACCTCATCCAAAACCGCATTAAAACCTCATCAAATCCTCCTCAAAACCTTGTCTGAAAAGTGCTGCATTCAGGTGCTTCTCTGATGAGGCTTTGACACTGATTTGGACGCTGAAAATTCAGCTTTCAAATCAGCCATGTGAACTTACCCTTCAAGGGGTTTTCTCACCACGCTGTTTCACGGAGCCCAAGGCAGCTTCAGGCTCACACTTCCTGGTTAGGCTGTGGGTGGTTCTTTAGCAGTGCTTGGCATATTGGCTCTGCTTTTCCTTGATATTTCTGTTACAGTAGCTTAAGCGCAAAAGGTTTATAACTTGTAGTGCTCAAAACTACAGAGTTTTAAGGCTTAAAACTTGTAATTAATTTAAGTAAACAAGCTCCAGTGCTAGAGATAAGATGTGGCAGGGATTGATTTACCATGGTTGGGGGCAGCTTCTTGAGCAACCAGATAAGAGAAAGAGCAGGGAGAGGTGGTTGGTAACTTAGAGAAACTAGTGTACAGAAGTAGATAAAATCTTTTTTTTTTTTTTTTTAATCTCCTTAACAAAGAAAAATAAAGACAGCAATGTATTTGGTAATAAACTTCATTAACATTTTCCTACATTTTTAAAGCGAATAATTGTGGTGAGAAAACCCCTTAAACATCTCACAACTCGTCAAAGAAAGAAAAAAAAAAA
>JAODAL010017737.1:0-76806 GCA_025379985.1 Phyllomedusa bahiana
TGGGGTTTAGTTTTTCTCTGATCTTTTGGGAGTTGCAAATAGAAATTAAAAGGGTGTGTATTATAAAAAAAAAAATGTGGTTTTTAAAAGCAAAGGGGACAGTGGGCGGGAACCCCCGTGATTTGACTGACGCAAAAGGTTTCAAATGGAGGGGCCCCCCTGAACCCTTTTCCCTTGGCCGTTTTTAATTGGGGTTGGGGAAGGGGCCCCCCCTTTTTTTTTAAAAAAAATAAATGGGAAATTTTTTTTTGGGATTGGTGCTGCCAAAAAAACTAAAAAAATTTTATGTTAATTTAACAAAGACATAAAAAAAAAACAAAACAAAATAAGCATGAAAAAATGAATTAAATAAAAATTTTTTTCATGTTCTTGTAGTTTGAAAACCCGCAAAGGGGAAAATAAAAATTGGGGCCGATTTACCAAACATTAAATGGCAAACCATAAAAAACAAAAATTGCCCCAAAAATTTCTTTTTTACCTTTAAAAACCCCGAAATTTTTGTTTCTCAATATATTATATGTAAGTTAAATAATTTTTCCAAAAAAAGGTGTCCTGCCGAAAGACAAAAATTTTTTTATAGTCTTGAAAAAAATGGGGGGTGAAAAAAAGAAAGCAAAAAATTTGGTGCAAAAGTCTAAAGGGTTTTTTTTTTTGGGACACAGCATTAAATCCTTTTTGCCCTTTGGGTATTAAGGTTTGGGTTAAAAGGGGAGGTGGGTGGGGAAAAAATGGGCTTTTGGGCCCTTTCTCAAAAATTTTTTTGGGTTCCCCTTTTTAAAAGGGGGTGGGAATTTTTGAAAGAAACTTTAAGCAACTGGGGTGAACGCCCTACGGAAAATTTTTTTGGGGTTGAAGAAAAGGGTATTGGAAAGAGGGTTGGGGGGGGAAGGGGATCCCAAAAAACCCGAGGAAAAGGGAGGGGATGGTTTTTGATTTATAGGTGGTTTTTAAAAGGGTTAAAAACTCAAAACAAAAATATAAAAAAAAAAAAAATTTTTTTTTTTTTTTTTTTGTTAGACACATCTATAAGGCTATGTTCACACGGTTGATTTCAATGTGGAACTGCTCCCAAAATGGCATCAAATACACCCCTAGTTCATTTTCATTGATTCTTATGTTAAACCATGTTGTAGTTCACATACAGTGTGGTTTTTATGTGTGTTTTACTTTTATTTACACAGCTGGAAAAGTGGCATATCAATTCTTGAGGCTTTTTTCCACAAGTAAAATTCCCATAGGAATCAATAGTGAGCTTCAAAACCTTGTCCTCAAGTACTGCACTTTTTTATGCTGTTTTGGACTGCCCTGGCAAGTTATTTGTATGGGTGTTTCAGAAAGAAAACCACACTGACAACCGCATTTGAAAAAAACTCCTCAAACCCTTGTCTGAAAACTGCTGCGTATTGGACGTTTTCAGACGAGAATTTGATGCTGATTTGCACGCTGAAAAACAGCTGTGTGAACTTGCCCTTAGGGGCCGTTCACATGGCTGATTTGGGCACTGATTTCAGCCGTACTGCGCGCCGTATTATGGAACTATGGATACCGTTTCCTCTCGCCGAGCGGGGAGAAAGTGACGTGCACATTATTTACGGTGTGTACGCGCCGTGAATAATGGTCTATGGGGCTGGCGGCGCCCCGCCCCCGCTGCACGGCAGCCGGCGTAATTGCGGGGCGAAATCCGTCCCCGCAATTACGCCGGCAATCAACCATGTGAACTGTGCCTAAACTGATGCTACAGACCATTTAAAACCTAAATTCATGTTTTTTTTTTTCTTTCTTCCTGTAGGTCACGTGGGATGGGCATTCTGGAAGCATGGCTCGTACCCAACAGGCAGCACAGGCAAATATAACACTGCAGGAGCAAATTGAAGCTATCCATAAGGCTAAAGGCTTGGTACCAGAGGAAGATGGAAAGGACAAAATTGGACCTAGCAAACCTAATGAAATCAACCAGCCACCACCACCTTCTTCTGCATCTACCATTCCTAGTCAAGCACCACCCATCACTTCTGCTCCAAGGCCACCTCCACCTGTTTCACTTCACCAACAGATCAACCCCCCCTGTGTCTCGACCGCCATCAGTAAGTACTGCAAACTTTTTAACTCGTTTAAGGGATCGTCGAAATACTTGCTGAATGTAAAAAGTTGAAAATAAGAACATTTATACCCGGCTCTAGACATGACATGAGTTTCTTTTGTGGGCTGGCTATAATTGTACTCTTTTAACCCCCTTAAAAACATTTGATGCACTGGTATGTCATACTGACTCTAAGGGATCTTGGGGCGCGCTCACTCTGAGCCCACTCCAAATGCAGCAGGTATCTGCTGAATATTTTCCCTGAGATCTATCACTATTCACCGGGAGTGGAGATGGCTCCTATCCTGGCTGTTTAACTTTTTAGACATTGCAGCAATTGTGGCGTCTATAAGAATAAGGAATGGTGTTGAACACCATTTCTTTGCCCGATTGGCCTCTTCGCGATGAGATTGTGGAGTACTGAGCGGTTGCCATGGCAGCTGGAGGCCTAGTAACTCCATAGCTGCCATGCCGCTCCGATTACATCTTGTCATAGACAGGATGTAATAGAAGAGCCATCTTGGTACACTTCACACTGAAATATGTATATATTGCAGAATGGTATACAAGAGATTCTGGCTGCTTGTGGTCAGGTACCCTAGGTGACTGCAGTGAAAAAAAAAAAAGTTGCACATAATTTGATATCGTGTCCGTAATTGTCCAATCTTTTAAAATATGACCACATTCATCCCGTACAGTGAACATCCCCAAAAAATTGGGATAAGAGTAATCGGTCGCATGTGTCCCAAAATGGTACCAATAAAAAAGCTACACTAATCCACAAAAAAACGAGCCCTCACTCTCACAGATGGAAAGACTAACAAGTTGTTTGTTGCAGAAAATGCCACTGTAGCTTAACGTCAAAAACAAACTTATGTATGGGTGTGTGTATATGTAAGGTGCATGTATATATACGTGTGTTACACACATACATGCGTGTGTGTAAATGTATACACGCACATGTATACGTCTGTGTGCACACATATATATAATATATATATATATAATATATATGAATATATATATGTATATATATGTATATATATATATATATATATATATATATTTTGCAGAATACATATAACAAGTGATTTATAGTGAACAATAAACTCCTTTGAAGCTAACCCTTCACCCTCACACCACACCCCTGCAAAAAAGGCATAGCTACGTTTTTGTTTTGTTTTTTTCTACATTGCACCTCACGTATAATTTTTGGGAAGTTCCCCATTACTGTACAGTCAATGACACCAATAAAAAGAACATCTTGTCCTACATAAAACAAGCCCTCCTACAACTATGTAGTTGGAAAATTGTAAAAAAAAGTTTCCGCTTTCTAAAAAGCGGCTGAGGTAAGATAGTATGACATGACTTTAAAGTTGAAAATTTTGTAAAGATTTTCCTTTTTTCTCCCTTAGTATTTATATATTATAAAAGTAGAATCAATTACTTAGATGGGTTGCATGTACCTCAATTTTACGGTGTGTAAGAATCTGTCCTGGACAACTTTTATAATGTGCGGTTTAAACTGGAAGTGGTAACAGATTAATGAATATGCTTTTATATTTTAGATGCCACCTCCTATACGCACTACCATGGTGTCTGCTGTTCCAGTAATGCAGAGGCCCCCAATGGCTTCTGTTGTCCGTCTTCCTCCTGGCTCGGTGTTGGCTGCTCCCATGCCACCAATTTTACACGCACCTAGGATCAATGTGGTGCAAATGCCACCAAACCCACCACCAATGATGACACAGAGAGCACCACATATGATTGTTCCAGCTGGTGAGTATGGCATGTAGCTAAAATTCTAAAGAACCACCAATATTTGTGGAAACTACTTGGGCACTGAATTAAATCTCTATTTGCAATTCAATTTCTTTAAATTTCAGCATTTGTTCCTGCCCCACCTGTTGCTCCTGTCCCTACACCAGCACCACTGCCCCCATCTCATCCTCCCCCACCCATGGAAGACGAACCATCTGCCAAGAAAATGAAGAGTGAAGACTCATTGATTCCAGAAGAAGAGTTCTTGCGCAGGAACAAGGTTTGTATTTTTTTTGTTCTAAACATTGATTATGCAAATCTTTAAGTGTTCCTACAATGCAGTTTGCCATATCGACTGGATGACATCATAGGTGCAGATCCCACCTGGGAGACCTTGAAAGTGTCGGCTCAGAATGGAGAGCCGTTTGTGTTTTTGCATGACACTCTCTTCTGTTCTAGAAGAGTTTCAAGTACAGCGGAGTTCTATGTCCGGCTGTACTCAGAACTCTAAGGCCTCGTTCACACGGCTTATTCTGGGACGGATTTCAGCCGTATTTGCGCTGCAATACAGCTGAAATCCGTCCCAGTCATTACGGTAATCCACAGTTCTCATAGAGAACTATGGATTCCGTCTCTCCTGCTGACATGCACATCATCCCGGCGGGATAGACGCCCTGGATAATGGCTGTCTATGGGGCCGACGAGCTGCCGCCCTCGCCCCGTACACTCGCCGTAATTGCGGGCGAAATCCGTCCCGCAATTACGGCGGCAATAACCCGTGTGAACCTCACCTAATAGAAAAAAATCGAGTGTCGTGCTCATGTGCATCCCACTCTACATTCTGAGCCGACACTTTTGAGGGCCTGTTTTCAAGATAGCTGTGGGTCCCAAGGCGGGACCTATACCTAACAGACATTGATGGCATATCCTGTCGATATGCTATTAAAGTGCATAGTTGAAACACCCCTTTAACTCATTTTATTAAAGGATGTCCATTAAAAGTTTACATCAAGAGATGAAATGTCCATTGGTAATATAAGTAGTACAATAACCTAACAGAGCACGTATGTCAAAGTTGGCCACAGAATGAGTGTTATATCCAGAAAAGGGGGAACCTCAGGAGGAAGCCATACACCATCCTGGATTGTTAGTTAATGGAAATACCCTATGTGAACTTCTGATGGTGAATCCATTATAATATATATTTAAAAACTTGGACTAATGCAGCCACTGCTGGAGATAAGTATATGTTCACCGCTCTAAATATATAAGTGGTGAATATGGCATATTGGATTGTTTAGCCATTGCTCTCAATGTTTGTGTCAGTCGAAGACATGATTGTGGATTTGTGTATCATGTATTTAGACTGGTAGTGGTGATCGGTGTTTTTGTACACCCTTTTGTGGAGATTATATGTAAAAAAAAAATAAATATATATATAAAGGGGTGAAGGGTTGTTGAATCCAAAATGTGTGTGCATGTGTGTTTGTGTGTGTGTATCTATCTATATATATATATATATATATATATATATATAATTTTATATATATATATATATATATATATATATTTACACACACTCCTGTTGATTCTATGACCACTATTCATTGATTTCAGTCAGTGTGTATACTTTATGCTCCCCTGATGAATTCCTGCTAACATCCATGAAGGAATCCCACCGGTAAATTTCGTAGGATGTTAACAGGCTGCATGAGCCTTAGGTTTCAGTTGGGGCGGTCCTTATCGTGTGATCTCCCCATTTGTTACAACCACCTATATTCTAGCGGATAAAGGATAATACACCAAACATATAAAGAAAGGACATTGCAATATGTGACAGCCTCTGGATCCAGTGGTCAAACATGATAACCCTTTATACATAAATCAAGCTGTCGGGGCCTGTAAAGCCAAAGTAAGAATTGGTGTGGTGCACAAGGTCCATGAGGACTCGGCCCCAGACCTAATAAAACTTACCTGGACATTTTCAGTGAATATACACAATACATTCATGAGAGAGTTTTGTTGACCAAAAGTCTAAGCAAGCCTTGATCCATCCACTTCAGAGCAGTTGTTTTTCCTAGCTAAAAAGTGTCTCCTGAGAAGTTCCTATTGTGATTGGTCCCAACATTGTCGCTCATCATAACTAGCATGCAAACATAATGCACATATGGTATAGAAAAAGGGCTTTTTTTTTAAATCTTGACTTTTAAATTTAACTCATTATTGGACAACTTTTTTTTTACCTTTTTTATTTTGTGTTACAGGGTCCTGTCACAGTCAAAGTACAGGTTCCCAACATGCAAGATAAGACTGAATGGAAGCTGGGAGGTCAAGTACTAGCATTCACACTGCCTCTTTCTGATCAGGTAAAATATAACACCGGTTGTAACTTTACTGCCATACGTTATCCCTTATTAGTTGTAATGAACTGATCCTTGTTTAGGAAGAAGCCTTTTATTCATGTTTATTTTTGCATTATAGGTCTCTGTAATAAAGGTTAAAATCCATGAGGCAACTGGCATGCCAGCTGGGAAGCAGAAACTTCAGTATGACGTAAGTACAAGATTTGTAGATTTAACGGATTTTACATTTGTCAAGTAAATCATTCATAAATAAATTGTCCTATTCTTCAAATTTCAATTTCATACGTGATGTGTACCTATAAAGCCCGGTACGCATGCTGTGCTGGTGTTTTTCATAATTCTGCAACGGAAGTTTAGAATGGAACCGCTAACAGATGTAAACTGACCCTTAGTTGCCTTTTGATTGAGATGTAATTGGCTATGGTGGAATAGTAATTGTTTTCTTTGCTGTTCTACAGGGTATCTTTATTAAAGACTCCAACTCTCTTGCTTACTACAACATGCAGAACGGGGCGACAATCCACCTGGCTGTGAAGGAGAGAGGAGGCCGAAAGAAATAAGATCTTACAATTGCAATGTTTCGTTTCTATTCCGACCATTGTCTATAGCATGAATACACAACTTGTGCGATCAAGTTATGTCTGCAGAGCACACATTTCAGTCTGCATCAAGTAGTTATAATGTTGGGTAGGAGACACCATGCAGACTGTGCACTTTAAGGCTGGCCTATGTGTAGGCTGAGAGAGAACTTGTGGCTGCTGTGAAAAATGTCGCTGCTCAGCATTTGTATTAATAAAGTCTCAGAATGAAGGTTTCTTTTAAGGTCTCATTAATTTTATATTGCAAATTTAAAACTATTAAATTGTTGCTTTCTAAACAATGTTTTACAATTGAAATATACAGAAAAAAGTTATTAATGTTATACTTGTACTGGTGTGAAGCTACATTTCACGTTCTTTGAAATTGTCACCCAGTGAAAGTAGTGATTGTACTGATTTCTTCTTAGTATGTGGTTTGTTATAAACCACATCTGTAGGCATTGAACTCCCATAGTGCACTGCTTTCTACTAACCAGAAACCAGCAAAATCTTCAGTGTCTGGAGAATTAAACATCAGGTAATTAAGGTGGAAAGTCAAGCAAAGTATGAGCAAACCTATTAAACTTTTTAGGTTCACACAGCGTATTGCGGTGCATATCTGTGCACATTGCAATAGGCTTGCTGTTTAAAGTACGTGCTGGCCAGCGTGTACTTTCAACAGCGCTATGACCCGGCCTCCTATGTATTTCAGGTTACCCCAGCATGTAAGCGCATGAAAGAAGTGACATGAGGAATATGTTGGTTTATGATTTTAGCGTATTTGTGGGGCATACTTCAGGAGCTTTGCAGCGCAATTACATGCTGCAGGACGCCCCGCAAATATGACTTGTGAACATACCCTTATGTCAATTTTAAATTGTGGAATGTTGTAAATTTTATGCATATATAGAAATTTATTTTAGCCTTTACTGTAAACACATACTTATAATATGGTACTCATCACTTCAAAGCCAGTGTTGAAGACAAACTTAAAATAATACATTAAGGTGTGTGTGTGTATATGTATGTGTGTGTATATATATATATATATATATATTATATATATATATATATAATATATATATAATATCTATATATATATACACACACACACCATCTTATTCCGAATACATGTGCCACATTCATCCAAAAGGAATGTACGGTGCCCACTGCATAGGAAACAAATACTGGTGCACTGGTAATGGTAAATATGCACCATTGATTTCCTCTGTGATGCAAGGTACGCACACCGAATGCTTGAAAAAGGGTGTATCTGTCTCTCCATAGTGGGCAAAAATATATCCTCTCCTAGTTATTGTGGGTTCATGTTTTTGTTTTCTTTTGTTTTTCATTGCTGCTGATTGTTTTTTTTTTTCTTTGCGCTCACACAAGAAGTACATGTACAAAAGGGGAAAAAAAGCACAAGGTGCATATCCTGAAATGTCATTTATCATGTAAAATCTAATTACCTTCTTGAATTCAGTGGATTATTCACTTCATTCAGTTGGGTTACAAATTGGTTAACAAATCCTAGTAGTTCTACATTGGCTAAGGCACAGGTGTCAAACTCAAGGTCTGGGGGCTGAATCTGGTCCACCATGCTTTTATGTGCCTCCCGAGAGCCCTATCAATGCACCTAGCCACCCTCCAGTGATCCTTTGAGGGCAACCAAAATACTGTTGTGGACCACAGTGAAAATGAGTTTAACACCCCTGGGCTAAGGCATACTTAAAGGGGTTGTCTCACTACAAGGATTGCTTTTTATGTTAAAGATCTTGCAAAAACAAGTCACTTTGCAATATGTGTCCATTACCAGTATCCTATCTATTTCCCTAGATATCCCCTCTTGTAAAGGGTGCATCAGCTCCTCAGGTTCACTATAGCTACAGACCTGTTTGATCTCTCCTGATAGTGGCTAAAGGCACGGTTGCAAACTCACGGTACCTGGCTTCTGGTCCCAGCTATGTGAGAGCCTTATCACTGCCACCCTCCAATTGAAAGGACAACCAAAAACGGATGGTAAAGTGAAATGAGTTTACAGGGCAAGCCCTTAAGTTTTCATGAAGTGTTGACAAGCAGCCCTGAGCTTCATTACTTCATTCATGTCTTGGATGAACTGTTCATTACAGCCTCATTATTTCCTTTTACCCTTTTTTTTGGTCACAACGCTCGCTGCATTTCTTTCCATGCCAGGCAAATCCCTTACCAGAAAATCCTGATGGTTGGATTACTGTGTAAACTTGAAATTGGCATATGGCAAGATTCCGGTTTGCCCTGTATTATCATATTTTAAAGAGGACTTGTGGTTGTACCTGACATGTCTATTTATGTTTTCTTTGAAATAATTCTAGAAACATCTTCTCTTATCTCTGTGTTGTATTGTCCCTCTGTTGTCGAGAAATGTATTACTGAATCTGTCAGCTGGATGTTACCATTCCAGTTTTCACAGGGATGTGTGCACACACTCTAATTGCATTGATTGTCCAAAGTCGGACACTATAAGGACACACTACAGTTGGTAATACCAAGCTGACAACCTGATAATGTCTAGGAGGAATTACAGGAATACTCATGTACAGCTACATGTCAGGAACAGCTTCATGTCAGGAACAGCTACATGTCAGGAACAGCTTCATGTCAGGAACAGCTTCATGTCAGGAACAGCTTCATGTCAGGAACAGCTTCATGTTTTTTTTAAAAGGGATTTTCTCACTACAAAGATTAGCTTTCAGCATGTAGGGACAGATAACGGAAGACATTTTCCAAATACAGTATCTCACAAAAGTGAGTACACCGCTCACATTTTTGTAAATATTGTATTCTATCCTCTCATGAGACAACACTGAAGATATGTAACTTTGATACAATGTAAAGTAGTCAGTGTATGGGTATGTTCACACGGCATAATTGCAGGGCACTTTTCAGCATGTATTTGCCCTGCAATACGCCTGACATGCGTCCCGCAACCGTCTCCCGCCATACAATGCAATCGTAATGTACGCCAGGGGGAGAGAAGTGACATGTCACTACTTTGCGGCGCTTATGTGCTGTTGATAATGAGTGAATGGGGCCGGCCAGGAGCCCCAACCTCCCCGCTAAACCCCCCCACACACACACACACGCACACCCACTGCCGGTGATTAATATTAATAAGTATACACTGTTCAATGTGTACTTCCAAACACACGCCGTATTGCGGCTCATACAGTACATGCCCCAATATGCTGTGTGAACATACCCTATTGCTTGTATAACAGTGTAACTGGTGTGCCCTCAAAATAACGCAACATACAGCCATCAATGTCTAAACCGCTGACAACAAAAGTGAGTCCACTCCTTTTTGAAAATGGCCATGTTGTGCCCAAAGTGTTAATAAGTTATGTCGCTTCTGCTGCTCGGCAAACGCTGTAAAATTGAAGCCAAAAAAAGGTGGTGAAACTAGGCCATCCATCCACTCTCTTTTCATGGCACAATGCTAAGAAACAAAAAATGGAACATCTGTACACCCAAAATGCACAATACACCCCTAGATGAGATCTATAAGGGGTGTTGAATCCAAAATGGGGTGACTTCTGGAAGGTGTCACCTGTTCTGGTACTTTGGGGGATTTGAAAATACGACATAGCATCCACCCAAACCTGCGTTGCAAAACTCAAATAGTGCTCCCTGCCTTGTACACCAAACAAAAGTGAAAATGCGGCATTTAAATCAATGAGAAACTGTGCAGCGCACGGTTCCTCACTGCGATCGGGACACCCGCAGCGAAATCGCGGGGCCCAGATCGCTTAGGATGGCAGCTGGAAGCCTTGTGAAGGTTTCAATCGCTGCCATGTTTTCGATTTCCCCACTTCCAACCGCAGGCATATTGATACACCTTAATGCATTATCTCTACAATACATTATGCTGTATAAGTGATCGAGCCCCCTAGTGCTGAAGCACCCTAGGGCTACTCAAAGTTAAAAAAAAAAAAAAAAAAAGTTTTAAAAGTTCAAATAACCCACCTTTTGCCATTTTACAAATAAAAAAAATAAAATAGTTACGCATCTTTGGTATCGCCGCGTCCAAAAAAAAGTCCAGCAGTAATTTACCGCTGGTCCCATGTCGCGATTGTGTGGGGCTCGCTTGTAAGCCCGCACGATCACCAGGACGTTACCATACATCCAGTTGCGGGAACGCACTTCCTGCTAGGGCGTATAGGTACGTCCTATGTCTGGAACGGGTTAATGTGTTAAACGGAGGCCAGAAACGTGACGTGTACCTAGCCTAATTCAGGACAATGCCTAAGAATCGTAGTGATGACATGTATAACTCTTATTGTAAATGCTATCATCATGTCTTATCCATTTACAATCAAATAAGCCGTATTCCCTCAAGGTCAGAATACAAGTAATTTTTACAGATCTTAAACGGACTCCACAGTTGCATTCGTTGCTGTGATTTTCTTATCTAAAAATACAGCAGAGAAGAGACCTATAGGTGTCTTGCTGTGAGTGACCACCTCCTGCTCTGGTTACCCCCTGTTGCATCGTCAGTGCAGCATAGTGCTTCCCTTTTTACTGACAGATTTACAACATACTGTATGGATCTATGAAATAATTGTGAGCTTTCCTCATTGGCACAAGCACATATTAGCAGCTCCCTACATGGTCTATGTTGGCCCAGTCTGATACAGTGGCCCAAATATGGTCAGATTCAGTGACTTTGTGTGGGATTTTGTTATTTTGCCAGGCAGTTTTGTTTCTGAGCAATAAGCAGCGTCTGGCTTTGTGACCTAGTAATTACATTGGTAAAATACCAATTTCTTATGCACACATCACATATAAGAGGGGAGTGCAGCCACATGCCAATATAATCAATAACTGCTCCTCCAATGCTGTACTAAAGCATTTCAACATGATGAAGACATGTTGAAAGCTGTATGTGAACACAAAACAGTGTAATTTGGCAATACAATGCAAGGCAATGAGTGAGAACACAAAGCGGACATGAAGACTAAAATACAACAAATTAAGCCTCACTTACTGGTAGAAAGGGAATGATAACCTTGAAGGGTTTTCTCACTACAGGCTTTCGAAGACAGCTATTTTCGCTCTGTCTTACAGCTTTAAATCCGGGGGCGTGTCTTCCCTCACTGAAGACTGATAACATCATCACACCCCTCCTTAGTCATCATCGTGTGTGAGCAGTGGGAGAGAGAGGATGTCACAGCTCTGCAGACCTCCTGCAGTGGTCAGTTCTCATGCCTGGAGAGCTGTTACCTCTCTCCACAAGCTCCTAGTAACCAGAATACCAGTATTGCTGTAAACAGTTATACATATAGCCTGAACTGATGAAACAAATGTGAGAAATGCTCACTGCTCCCCCCTGTTATCAGGCAGGAGATAGAGAGGGGGCAGAATGTATAAGACTGTGTTATGTGGGTGGGGAGAGTGAATCTAACAGCTAGAGCCTCTGTAATTGCCCAGATCCTTCACATAGAGCTATCACTGGGAGAGGAGCAGAGACAGCCTTTATTACACAGACAGCAGCCAGCACAGAAAGCAGAGGAAGCTAGTTTTAGTTTCATTTTACACAGCTCAGAGGGGAGTGCAGACAGCCAATCACCACACAGGTGGAATGTCCCAACCAGGGCTGAACTAAATATCAGGCAGCCAATCCCAGCAAAGGGGTGTGGCCCGACCCCAGATTTAGCCCAAGACACTTACAGATTAGCTAATAGCTGCTATACTAAATGATTTAGGTAATGTAACACCATATCATCAGGCGTCCTTCACCAAATTTGACAGTTTCTTCAATTTCTCGATCCATTAGATTCCCTTTCCTTTGATTCTTCCAAACCCATTTGCACCCATCAGTCTGGTCTATTGACTTTCATCTCATTGCTCCAAATCACCTGTTTCCAATCTTCCATTTTTTTACATACTTTTTTGCAAACTTGAGCCAATGTTTCTTATGACAAGATTGAATTCGAGGCTTCCTCACCTTTTTTGAGTCATCATTCCAGACCTGTGTAATGCATGTTGCCCGGTGCTTGCATGGACGTCTCCCTCTTACGAAGCCTACGAGCCGCCTCCACTGCCGTGTCTGAACTGATAGACCTTGTGATGATTCGACTTATTGACTGATATTTTGCCTGGACGTCCACCTCTTTCTTGGCTTTTTAATGGATGGATGGACTTTATTTCATATTCTTCCAGCTGTCAGAGCCTCACATGATGCAGTTTGTCAACTTTTTTGGCTGAGAGACGCTATCAATGAGCTGATGATGCTGCTTCTATTTTCTTGGTTCTTCTTCATGGTTGCTTGAACGAGTGACCTTTTACTTGGGAATCAGCCTAATAACACACTGAGCTATTAGGGAAGGTGAGAACAGGTTGTAATTTGTAGTAACAAGAAGAAAAAGCTTTTCCCACCACCAGGAGAAAAACAGTAACAATGCAGTTACATGACAAGAATCTGCAGAACTAAGGATATGCTAAATAGTTGGAGGTCAAAGTTATGTATGGGATAGCAAAGATGGTTGTCTATAAAATAATGGTAGTCTTATGTTGAAAGCTGTAGTGGATGGTGAGATATGGAGCCTGAAAGTCAAAAGTTCAAAACATTGTTACCTTTTGTTTGGCAATGTCAAATATATTTATTGAATACAACTTTAGAACACAAAAAAACTTTAAAAAAATGTAAATATGCAAAACGCTGCAGTAAGTGGGAAAAAAACTTTTTCAACACAAGTTTACTGAATAACTTTTGTGGAGTCTATGAATTTGTTCTGACAAATCGTATTGCCTCCATTAGACCCTCCTTCATAGATGACTTTAAACCTGATCTCATTATTTCCAGGCTAGAGAACGGCCTCTCTACACTACACTGGATTGGTGGCAAAGCGGTGACCACATGGACAACATCTCTAAGGGGCCGTTCACACGGCTTATTTGGCCGCGGATTGGCGCCGTACTGCGTGGCGGGTTTGGGCTTCAGTACGGCGCCAATCCGTCGCAGTAATTACGGTAATCCACCGTTCTCGTAGAGAACAGTGGATTCCGTCGCTCCTCCGTGCTCGGTGAAGCAGCCAGGCGGGGAGAAACTGACATGCACATTATCCAGGCGCAATACGCGCCGTGGATAATGCAAGTCTATGGGGCCGGCGGGCCGCGCCCCCGCCCCTTATTCAAGCCAGAATTGCGAGCGCAATCTGGCTCGCAATAACGGCTTGAATAAGCCGTGTGAACATTACATAACAATGTCAGGGTACAAAAGAATTGCTCATGAAGTAATTTCATCCAAATACTTTTCAAAATTAAACTTTTTTTTTTTTTTTTTCTTTTGAAGCCCTAAGAACGTGAAACTAACACCAAAATGCACAAAAAAAAGTGCAACACAAGTGCCACACAAAAACAGTGCATCAGGATACGGTCTATCGCAGACCCTACTTTAAAAATAATGGGTCCCCTATACCTGGAACTGTAAAGTACCCTGCCGGGCCAGAAGGCACCCACAGGAATACACAATACTATTCCCCTTTTGCTAAGCAGGAAGAGAAAAAAATGCTCCCCCACCGAGCCAGAAGGTATCCCCATGGGGGGCGCACAAACGGGCCCACTGCCGAAGAGATCGGGCCTCGAACGCACTTTTCATCGGAATGGCCTGCCCCCTAACCTCAACCAAAGGCGTCCAGGGAGCCGACTCCGAATAGTGGTAAAAAGGTTTTGCGAAGCAGATCGGGTCAAGCATTGGATCGGGGAAAGGCTCGCCCACTAACCTCAACAAGATGCGAGTCCCAGGTAGCGACTCGAAGCAGTGGTAAATGGTTCTACTGCTGAAGCAGATCGGACCTACGAACGCACTTGGCATCGGAATGGCCTGCCACACTAAACCTCAACCAAGTGCAGTCCAGGTAGCCGACTCCGAATAGTGGTAAATGGTTCTTCTGCTGCAAGCAGTTCGAACCTACAAGTTTGCACATTGGCGTCAGAATGGCCTGCCACACCAAACTTCGACCAAAGTCCCTCACCTGGTGGCCGACTCCGAAGAGTGCCGGGGTTTGCAGGGGAGAAAGGAACCTGATGGCCACACATTTTCCCCCTAGACCTCGGGGGGGTCAAAGAAGGGTACCGCATCCCAAAATCCAAAACACAAATAGAGAAACACAAACACACGTGACATGAAAAAGAAATAAGTGAATGTGCGCAGTGGTACTGCCGGAATCCGGCCGGGAAATTATAAAAAAATTTCCCTATTTCCTAGCCAGAAGGCCGGGGAATAAGGACGTGTGCTTTCGGGGACAGTGAAAAGTTAAAGTGCCGTGCAAATGTCCCAAAAACTCAAGTGGGGTCCCACACCAGTGAGTTCGGGCACCCCAGGGTCGTCAATCCTGGGGGCCATCACACTTAGGGCTTCATAGCCCCCTTCAAACCTACATGGCTTCGATCCGGGGAGGGGGGGGGAGGTCACCTACGGCTGCTGTCTCTCAAGCAACCACGTACACCCCCTCCCTGCCCACAGTGTGATTCTCTGCTCGGACACAGCCATCCTATAGCGGCCCCCTTCTAAAACCGCCAAGATGACTAATAAGAACAGATACTACACTTGATCTTAGCCATGAGGCCAAGAAGCGAAATTAAACTCCTGATGAGGCTGAAGACATGGTAGCACTGGCAAGACCCAATTCCTCTTGCTCTTGGCACTGCACTGAACTAACTGTACCAATTTATTAGATATTTTGGGAGTCGCAGTCAGTCCATTTTACTGTATAACGACTGACTCCAACCCCTGCAAAATGGGCACTGACTTGTGACTCCTGTCTTCACAGTCCTGGTGTCAATCATTGCTATAGACCAGGCATCCTCAAACTGCGGCCCTCCAGCTGTTGGGAAACTACAACTCCCATCATGCCCACTGTTATAGATTATATAAATGCATGATGGGAGTTGTAGTTTCCCAACAGCTGCAGGGCCACAGTTTGAGGATGCCTGCTATAGACCCAGCCACAGCCTGACCAGAAAATGTGAGTCAAAAGCTGTCTGTGGCTCTGTGAAATAGCATGGTGAGACAAAGCCTTTAAGAAATGTATCCCAATAGATACTGTGACTGGACCCCAAAAATCTGTAGGGCAAATATAATCTAGATTGGAGCGTTTATTTTATTACATTTTTCCCCCTTTAGCCAATTTTGTGTATCCTGAAGAACCTCTTCAATAAAGCATTAGTTAGCTTGGAGCTGCAGTCTCTATTCAGAACTGTTCTGTATTGGTAAAACAGACTTTCACAAGTAAGGGGGTTGCTAAAAGCTCCAGCCTAATCCTGGTGTTTCTGTATCCCACAAGGTGCTGTTACTACAGAATACTGGCTGTGATATTGCCTTTAGAGGGAGCTGGCAGCAGAGGGCAACCCTCTTCTGCACAGAATAGCATATGGCTATGCAGTGTCAGACTGAAGTTCCTTGGGCCCTCCTCTCTATACAGAACAGGTGCATGACCACTTTGTATAACCAATTGCCAGATATCCTATTAAAGCCCACATGTGCAGCTGCCTTCTTTGAAACCAATGAGGCCCTGAAATATTAGGTGTACATGGGTCCACTGGAGGATCCTCTGGTGGGCCAGTCTGACATTGTGGCTATGGTGGTCACTGTTCTGAATTGCATGGGTTCTATAGATTATACAAATGCATGATGGGAGTTGTAGTTTCCCAACAGCTGGAGGGCCGCAGTTTGACACCCCTGATTTACATGTTGGTAACATATGGCTCTCTCTGGGCATTGGCCCATAATCTGTGTGCATAATATAGCCAATATGACTGGGTACGATAAGGCTGTTTGGAAACAATTGGGCTTTCTTGGCATTATTTACCATGGCACTATTTGGGCACTGAATGGCTTTCTCTGGATGATGCATTAAGAATGGGGACCGCACGGTGACTCAGTGATTTGTGTTCGTTTCCACTGGTTTCCCCCACACTCCAAAAATATGCAGGTACTCTATTCTGGAATTTAGGTTGTGAACCCCAATAGGGACAGGAACCCATGTGAATAATGAAGTGCCTTTCCTATATGCTCGAACATACGCACTAAAGCCATGGGGACTTTGGGTATGTTTGCACGGTGTAATTGCAGGCTGATTGCGCTGCAATGCGCCTGAAATACGTCCCGAAGTTATGGTAAAATCATAGCACTCACTGAACTTACCTTATCAGAAAGGAGTCATTTTGTTAAGACCAATATTCCTGAAAATATATATTTTAGAATTTTTCCCAGTATTTTTTGTTTATTTTGGCAATTACAATTAAAATCTTACCCTTCTCTAGCTGTGATAATAAAAAAAAATAAAATAAAACTCCTGCATGGCAGGGCAGCCTGCTCTCTCTTTACTGCAGCTGCTGCCTGTCTACGTGCAGTCTCATTACAAATAGTAGGTAATGACAGAATGATTGCGTTATTGTTCTCTGGAACATAGAAGTGGAAGCCAGCTCATCCTTATATTTCCATGTACATGGAGAGTCTGTTCCCAAAACGTGAATATGAGCATCAGGGGAAAGAAATGGGAAAACCGCAAACGGTCTAACTTCAGTTCAAACCAAGGAATTTTAATGGTATCTAAAACATTAAACCAAATAATCATGTATGGCAGCATCATGTGGAAAAAATACAAACCAAAACCCACTCACGGTTTCAAGGGCCAAAAAAACCCGCCTTAGACATCTATTTTGCCTCTTTTTTTTTTTGCCCCAAAGGGGTAGATTTGATAGACTGACGGCAAGCGACAAAACAGGAAATGATAATGGGTTAGTTTTTTTCTGGACTGGGAAGGGGGTTTATTTACACTTATCAGGCCCAGCTAATAATACTTAACCCTCAGGTATACTGGGCCCGGGAAAAAAACCCTCAAGCAAACCTATGCTGTGCATCAGGGAAGTCACAGAGAGTAAATTTCTTGTGTACATACACTTTAAAAAAAATTGTAAAAAACCACCCAGTTTAAAAAAAAACCATTAATTTAATACTGAAAGAAAATTTTGGGTATGTCCCTTAATTTTGCAGAGAACAACTACCAAGTATAGGGGGGGGGTGATGCAAGGATTCTGACTGGTGTCAGGCACCCCCCTGGACACACGCCGTATACATAACAGAGAAGGGGGCGGGGAGAAAAAAGGCTCTGACTGGTGTCAGGACCCCCCCGTGGCAGCAACGGCCTAACACTACACAGATGTATAGGGGGCGGTGCATGACAAGGATTCTCTGACTGGTTAGGGAACCGCCGCTGGAATTTCCAACTTTAACACTACACAGATGTAAGGGGGCGGGCATAAAAAGGACTCGACTGGGGTCAGGCCCGCCCGCGGGAAACCACGAGCCTATACATACCAATGTAGAGGGGGCGGGGGAGACAAGGATTCCTGACTGGGGTCAGGCACCGCCCGCTGCAGCCACGAGCCCCTTACACTAAAGATGTAAGGGGGGGTGCATCAAAAGGGCCTGACTGGTGTCAGGACCCCCGTGGGAGACCCGAGCCAATACCTACACAGATTAAGGGGGGGGGGGGCATGACAAGGGTTCTCTGAAGGTGTCAGGACCCCCCCTGGCAGAAAACGAGCCTTACATAACAGATTAAGGGGGGTGCATACAAGGACTCTGATGGTGTAGGCCCGCCCCTGGCAACCGAGCCTATACATACACAGTGTATAGGGGGCGGTGATGACAAGGATTCTCTACTGGTGTCAGGCACCCCCCTGGCAGACAAAGCCCTAACATTTAACAATGTAAGGGGGGTGCGACAAAAAGGGTTCTCTGACTGGTTCAGGGACCCCCGCGGGGGAAAAAAAGCCTAACCTACACAGATGAAGGGGGCGTATGACAAGGATTCTCTGATGGTGTCAGGAACCCCCCTGGCAGCACACGAGCCTATCAACACAGATTAAGGGCGGTGCATGACAAGGGGTTTTCCCGATGGTGTCAGGGGACCCCCCGGCAACAAAGCCATTACACCACAGATGTATAAGGGGGCGGGGCATTACAAAGGGTTCCCCCTGACGGGTCAGGACCCCCGCTGGCAGCACACGAGCCTATCCCCCAAGATGTATAGGGGGCAGTGCATGACAAGGATTCTCTGACTGGTGTCAGGCACCGCCCGCTGGCAGCACACGAGCCGTATACATCCCAGATGTAAGGGGGGGGCATGACAAGGGATTCTTGACTGTGTCAGGGACCGCCCGCGGCAACCAGCTATAAAATTCACAGATGTATAGGGGGCGGGGCATGACAAGGATTCTCTGACTGGTGTCAGGCACCGCCCGCTGGGAGCAAAACGGCCTTTTAATTACACAGATGTAAGGGGGGGGTGCAGACAAAGGGTTTTTGACTGGTGTCAGGACCGCCCCTTTTGGGACACACGAGCCTATACACAAAAACGATGTAAGGGGGGGGTGCATACAAAATTTCTGACTGGTGTCAGGAACCGCCCCGGGGGGCACACGAGCCATATCACTACAAAGAAAAGGGGGCGGGCAACAAGGGCTCTTCTGGTTCAGCACCCCCGCTGGGGACACGAGCCTAACATACACCCTGAAGGGGGGGCATACAAGGGTTTTCTGACTGGTGTCAGGCAAACCCCCTCTTGGGAACACGAGCGTAACACTACACAGATGTAGAGGGGGCGGGGCATGACAAGGATTCTTACCTGTGTCAGGCACCGCCCCTGGCAACACAGCCTAACCTACACAATTATAGGGGGCGGGCATGACAAGGGTTCCTGATGGTGTCAGGCCCCCCGCTGGCAGCACACGGCCATTACATTTCCCGATGTAGAGGGGGCGGGGCATGACAAGGATTCTTACCTGTGTCAGGCACCGCCCGCTGGCCACCGACCATTACACTAACGATGTATAGGGGGCGGTGCAACAAGGACTCTAGTGTCAGGCACCGGCTGGCACCACGGGGCCTATAATTCACGAAAGTAAAGGGGGGGGTATTACAAGATCGATGGGGTTTGGCACCCCCCTGGGGAGCACACGCTAACACTAACAGATGTATAGGGGCGGTGCATGACAAGGATTCTCTGACTGGTGTCAGGCACCGCCCGGGCACAAAAAGAGCCATACATTTCACAGAAGTTTAGGGGGGCGTGCATACAAGGGTTCTCTACTGGGGTCAGGCACCGCCCGCTGGCAACACGACCATAAAATTACCGATGTTAAGGGGCGTGGGAACAAAGGGTTTTCTACTGTGTCAGGCACCACCCTGGCACACACAGCCTAAAAATACACAGTGTAGGGGGGCGGTGCAGACAAGGGTTTTGACTGTGTCAGGCACCCCCCTGGCAGCACACAGCGTATACATACACAGATGAAGGGGGGGCATGACAAGGATTCTCTGACTGGTGTCAGGCACCACCCTCTGGCAGCACACGAGCCGTATACACTACACAGATGTATAGGGGGCGGTGCATGACAAGGATTCTCTGACTGGTGTCAGGCACCGCCCGCTGGCAGCACACGAGCCATATACACTACACAGATGTATAGGGGGCGGTGCATAACAAGGATTCTCTGACTGGTGTCAGGCACCACCCTCCCACAGCTTTAACACCACAGATGAGAGGGGGGGGGGCTGACAAGGTTCTGACCTGTGTCAGGGGACCGCCCGCTGGGAGCACAGAGCCTTTAAACACTAACAGATGAGGGGGGGGGCATAAAAGGATTCTGCCCTGTGTCGGCACCGCCCCTGGAGACACGAGCCTTACACTATACAGATTATAGGGGGGGGGCAAGAAAAGGAAATTGACTGGTTCAGGCCCCCCCCTCTGGCAGACAACCGCCTCGGTGTGTTGCTGTGATTCTACTTGACAGTTTCCAGGAGCTGGGCGGGGCCACTGCTGACTGACACCTCTGGGGGCGGGGCATCGGAGTTGCAGTATGAGAATGTTTACAGCACACTGCAGGAGCGCTAGTATCAGACACGGAGACGTCACGCGGGGATTGACACCAAAAATCTGTGGGGTTTCAAGTCGCTATTGGCTACAGTCGACAGACGCGCTCGCTGATTGGATGAAGAGGAAGACGGGATGGCAGATTGATATTATGGATTGCGAGACGCTTACATGATTGACAGGCACTTCTCAGTCGCGATTGGCTGGCAAAGACCGGCTGCGTGCGTCTATTGGCTGACTGTGCTGCTCCCTGATAGCTGATTGGGTGATGCACCAGAAGGGCGGGGGAAGTTAGTGAGGCCCCGGAGTTCTGCTGTGTAGGGGGCAGCGAGTGAGAGGGCCCCCCCGGCGGGGGCTGGGGTGAATGATGCTCCCTGTGCTGAAGGGGGTGGAGGGACCGGATGGCGCGGACCCCGGGGAGGGCGCTGTCACCCCCCACCAACTGGAACCGGGGGGACCCTTAGGACCCGAACTGGATCTGTAGCTAGCTCGAAACCCAAAGGTTTTTCGTGGGAGGGGGGACTGAAAGTAGGGGTTTCCGACAAGGTGAGGGGAAGGGGGGGGTGAGTGCGGGGTGCTGGGGGGGGCAGGGGACGTGTCACGGTCCCCCGCTGGGCCCGCCGCTTGTGAAGCTGTGATGACTGGTTAGTAGTGTGCCAGCGCTGCGTGTCCAGGGTGATCGGTGACCTCTAGGGTTAGAGCTCACGGCTTTCCTCCTCCTCCTCTCTGCAGGGAACATGGAGGCTGGGATGGTTGTCACCAGTATAGTGTGACCAAGACCCTGTGGCCTCATGTAGGGTGAGGTGTGCCCAATAGTGGCATCATGAGACATCGCCCCCTTACCCATCATCTTGCCCCAGTAGGGTGTTGTGCCCCAATATGGTCATGAAATCGCCCCCTTAACCCATCCTTTTGGCTATGTAGGGGGGGTGCCCCTAGTGGCTCAGGAAAATCGCCCCTTCCTTTTCCTCTTCTCATGTAGGGTGAGGTGTGCCCAATAGTGGCATCATGAGACATCGCCCCGTTACCTTATCATCTGTGACCTCATGTAGGGTGATGTGTGCCCCATAGTGGTGTCAAGTGACATCGCCCTGTTACCCTATGTTACCCTGTTACCTCATGTAGGGTGAGGTGTGCCCAATAGTGGCATCATGTGACATCGCCCCCTTACCCTATCATCTGTGGCCTCATGTAGGGTGAGGTGTGCCCAATAGTGGCATCATGTGACATCGCCCCCTTACCCTATCATCTGTGACCTCATGTAGGGGGATGTGTGCCCCATAGTGGCATCATGTGACATAGCTCCCTTACCTTATCCTCTGACTTCATGTAGGGTGTTGTATGCCCCATAGTGGCATCATGTGACATCGCCCCGTTACCCTATCCTCTGTGGTCTCATGTATGGTGATATGTGCCCCGTAGTGGCGTCATGTGACATCGCTCCCTTACCTATCCACTATCTGTGGTGTATGTTGGTATGTGATGCCCTGTACCCCTCTGGTTTTTTTTATGTGTATGTTTTTTCTCTCTTGTATTGGGTGATGTGCCCCTTTGCCTTAGGGTGATGGTGCCCATAGTGGCATCATTTCACATCGCCCCCTCACCCTATCATGTAATAACAGAGGTGTGTATGTGTAGAGCGCTGGAGTCACCGCACGCTAATAATATCCTATGAGCTGCAATCACACATTGTGTGTTTCACAGTCCTCAACAACGCATACAGCGGTCTAAAACATATATATTTCTTAAAGGGGTGCCCCCTCCATACCTCCACCCTCATAGACTTAGATGGCATATTGCAAGGAGATGCCATAAACTCTGGTACGTGCTGGTCCTACCTATCTCCATAACGGGGCCCCTGAAAATTTTGGCTCAGAATACACACGACTATCGGTTCTGTTCTATAGGAGTTCCAAGTACAGGTGAACGCTGTGTCCGTCTGAACTTGTTACTCCCCTAGAACCTATATAACTACCCTGTTTCCCCAAAAATAAGACACCCCCGAAAATAAGCATGATGCATTTTTGTTTATGCAATTCCGAGTTTGGCTGCTTATGCTGATGTTTGTGATGAAATCACTACAGTATATTAATACATGTTGATGTTTTGTTCAACAATAAATGTGAATTCTTGTTCATGGAAAAATAAGACATCCCCAAAAAAAATAATCTTTAGGGAAAAATTTTAATGTAAAAACCCTGTCTTATTTTCGGGAAAACGGGGTATATAGGATGTAAGGTTTGAAAAACCAGACTCCATCCAGTTCGTCTATTTTGCCCAGGTTGATCCAGGGGAAAGGGAAAAAAAAAATCCCCATAGGTGGACCCAATTGCCTTATTTTAGGGAAAAATTCCTTCCCGACTCCAATCTGCTCGGAATATTCCCGGGATCAAAAACCCCTATTCAGAATCCTAGTCACTTAATTTTTATTTACATCTAGAAATTACCCACCCCCTTTCTTGGAACCCAAGTCATATAACTTATTTATCACGTCCAAAAATGCATCCAGACCCTTTTAAAGAAAAACACAATAGAATGGAGAGTTGTGTGTTGGCCTCACCGGATCTCCATTATGAGCCCATTCCCAAGATAGGTTGGATCCGCACCTATTAGACCTTGATGGCATCTCCTATCTATATGCCATGAAACTCTATGATTGCAACACCCCTTTAATTTCACCTGAGCTCTGAATTAAAAAAAAAAAAAAAAAAAAAAAAATCAAAAACCCCCCCCAAATTAAAAAACCCCCGCCAAACCCGTGGAGGGGAAAAAAAAGGTCCCCCTTTCCACCCCCCGGTTTTTTCCCCCGGTTTTCCAAACCCCCTGCTTTACAAAAAGGGCCCCAAGATGGGATGTAAACCCCCCGGGCCCCCAAAAGGTTTTTCAGTTTAAAAATTGGAGAAAATTTTTAAAAAATTTGATTTTATATTTTGCCTCTCCCCATTACCGGGGGCCATCAGGCATTTTCAATACTCTTGCCTCTAGCAGGATTTATAAAAAATGGGGCCTACTGATAAGGTGCAAAATAGGAACTGGTAATGGGTGGAGGGCCCCAAGAGGCTTCAGCTGTATGGGTCCTGAAATGACTTACAGCAGTCCTGCCCATTCCAGTAACAAACGTTAAAGTTGCGATTAAGGAGCCCTGACAACTATCCCGTGTGTGGCCCGTGTTGAAACAGGGGGGTTCCCACTCACTTTACCTGAGGGCCACATCAGTATTATAGTTGCCCTCTAAGGGCCCTTGGGGAGGACCTCAAAGGGATAGGAAAGGGTTGTTTGGGGTAGGGCTTTTGCCACAATTGTGATTTCCCAAAGGGGAAGGTGGTGTGCACATGGGACCCTCTGAACCCAAAGATGGAACCTGCCCCTATGATGCTGGCACTGCTAACTCTCCTAAGTTCTTGCTGTGCCCTCCAGGGAAAGTGGAGAGCAGGTCTTTCTGCATCTTTACATTGTCTATCCCTTATCAGCTGTATTTTAGTTTGTGGGTTTGCTTTAAACTGACCTGGGGGGCCCCTTAAAAGGGGTTGCCCCTCATAAAATTGATTCATCTTGCCTCAGCCCCTGTTTTTTTTTGTTTAAACTTTGAATTCAGGGGTGGGGTTTACTGGTTCCATTGGTCCCGTAGAACCCAAAGTTGAAACTATAGCAACTATTTGCGGGCCCAGCCTATCAGGATAGAGCAAACAGGTCTGTAGCTATGGGGACCTGAGGATGATGCAGCCCATAAGGGGGGGATATCTCAGAAAGGTAGGACACATATTAGCTATATTTGACCTGAGGAGTTTGATGCAGGGGCCATCCCGGAGGGGATATCTAGGAATAGGTAGGACACATTTTAGCTATGGGCCCTGGGGAGCGGTTTGCGGGCCCATACAGGAGGGGTTTATCTCAGAATATTTTAGGACACTATTGCTATAGGGGACCTGAGGAGTAAAGCAGCCCTTTACAGGAGGGATACCCCAATTTTTGGTAGGACACTATTAATGGACTAAAATTGAAAAGTGACTTTTTTTTGCAAAAACTTTAACATAAAAAGCAATCCTTGTAGTGAGACAACCCCTTTAAATTTGGCACACATGGTGTAGGTGCTCAGTGTGCCACCACATATTGATCGTCTCCTCTCCTAAGGTAATATGCCATGGGGGGGCTTTGGGTTCTCCTTATTTCATTTGGGTTTAAGCGCTTGTACAAAATGCCCCCATATTACGGATCCATCTGGGTTAATATGCGTGATCCCTTAGGATCTGTTCATATGTATCTCATAACACGTGCGAGATCTGGAGCAAAACCGAGTGATGTTCTGCCTTTTCCTTTGACCTACTTCTGTGAAAGTTCGCTCTGTGATGCCACAGTTTTACAGTTAATATTGCAATGTAGTACATTTATCTCACTGAAGTTAAAGGGGTTGTATCCATACATTAAATGGTCTACAGAATAAGGGGGCAGGAAAAAAAAGCAAAATTTGCATTGGGCGTCATTTTTCAAAGCTGTCTTGTTTTCCAAATGTCTCCCTTATCTTTTTTTTGTTAAACATTGTTTTCCCCGTGGTGGCCGGATTTTCCCCCTCCCTTTTATTTCATTGGCTGACGGCTCTATAATTTACATTTTTGTTCCCGGCCCCCCCGGGATATTCCAAAAGGGAAAGCGCAGTCCTGCCTCTCATTCGAAAAAGGGGCCAACAATTCACTGAGAAAGCTGAAGGGTCAGTGACCCCGCAGCCCCCCTTTCAAAAAAAAAAAAAACCGAAAATTTTGGGCCCGGGGGGCCTAATGCTTCTGCCCTGTAAAAAGGGGCCCGGGAACAATTTCACTCTTACAGCTAGTGCTTTTCAAAAACAAATGCAGCTTTCTTTTTACAATCAGGAAAAAAAGAAATTGGGGCCTCGAGCCTAATGCTCTGAGACCGGGTCTGTGCCTGGATTTTTCATAGAAGACTGGATTCAAATGTAAAAAAACCTCCAGCTTGAGAGATCAGTGTCTGAGTTCAAGAAAATGTCTAGACCCGAATGCAGGGGGTTTTGGTATGTTAAAAAGTCTTAAAAAAATAAGACTGCTAGGGAGAGGACGTGACATTGGGGCCCAGAGGGGGGGGGTCACACCAACTTTGGGAGCAAGCATGGAAAAGTGAAGGGGGGGGGGGGGGGATGTTGCATCCCCCCTTTAGTTAAAGAAACCCCCCAGTGGGAGGGGGGAAATAATGCCCCCGGATTTGGAACTGAGAAAATCAAACTTCAAGAAAAAAACCCAAATGATGAAGCGATTTAAAACCCCCCTTAAAGGGGGTTTTAAACAAAAGGGAAAATTAAAAAATAAACATTTTCACCATTTATCATTATTAAAAAATTTTACACCCCTTTTTTTTTTTAGCTGCTCCTTTAGTGATCCGTAGTGTACAGCTCATCTTCACAGGGGTTACGACCAGGGATGAGAGCTGCATATGCTCAGATGTCGCCTTTCTTTTCAGGCAGTTACTGTCAGTCTCTTCCCTGCTTAGTAATCACACACACTGAGGCTTAAAGGGGTTGTCTCGCTACAATGATTGGGTTTTAATTAAAAGATCTTTAAAAAACAAGCAGCTTTGCAAATATATGTTCATTACAAATTTCCTACTGATTTTGAGCTAGCCCTGTTAGTATTACTACATAGGCTTATCAAAAAATCTCAATAGCAGCCGACCGTTGATCCTTATCTTACTTAATTACAAATTTAAATCAAATAATAAAAAATGGCTGTCAGGTCTGAATGACTCATCACTTTGAAGACAGGTCGGAGCAGAGAGCCCTCCCACAGAATGCTTCTGGAGGGGAGGGGGGGGGGGGGGGGGGAGGACTCTGGCGTTCTGTGTCCTTACTGCCTGGATTCAAACCTGTGTGTCCCTGCTTCTCCTGCTCTTACACAGAGAGATGTGACTGCAGTGACCCTGTTGTTACTATGATCATGATATGTTCTGTGGAAACTGTGACTATAATAATATTATACAGATCAGGGGGCATGTCGATACTTTATGTTCTCTGTGTTAGTGACAACATCCTCGAGTATAGTAACATGCCTTGTTGTTGCTGGAGATGTGGAGACTTGTAAGCTAAGGCTGGGGATATAGGAAACACATGCATCCCCGCTGCTCTATTAGCATACAGCTTCATATTCCTCTCGACATCCCTAGTATCATGCCCTCTCCTGCAACATGTGGATCCATAGGCAGGCACACACAGGGTGAACTCTGAGAGCAAACCCCTCCCCCCTGTTAGAAAGTTAGTAGTGCCGGGGCTGATGGGAGGGGGAGAGGGAGCAGAACGGGGACAGACCAAGAAGCAGCCCTCAGTTAAACTTACGGGGACATGACAGGTGAAAGCTCGTAATAGAAACCCCCTTTAAACTTAAAGCCTTGGGCGCAGTGAAAAAGTGAAATGGGCCCCCCAGCTTCATGTGCCACTTACAAGGGTGGTATCTCCTTATCGGCAAAAAGGGGTTTTTGGGCCCCCCTCGGCGCAGGGCCGGGGGGGAACTGCTCCCTTGCACCCGTAGCTACACCCCTGTTTTAATTCCTGTGGCGAGTGTTCAACCCCAGTTGCTTCATTTACTCTGTGCTCTGTACTCCTTATAATTAGTCGACAGTGCAAAAATGAAGAACCTAAATTGGGGTTTTTGCTTGGAAAAAAAAACCCACGTTTGTTCTGCGGGATTTGAAAAAAGCCCCCCTTATGCTGAAAGGGAAAAGTTAGCCCTTCACTACCTGTAGCTACTTGCGCTCTAAAAACAGACCTTTTTTTTGCTAGAGTGAACCCCACTTGGGGATAGGCATGGTGATGTCAAGCCTGCTGGGTCACAGATATGCGGCAAAAAAATATACATGCCCCCCTTTTTAAACATGAAAGCTGAAGCAGGACAAACCAGGAATGAAATGCCTTTCTGGTAAAACCTTTTTTATGGAGGGAAACACAACATAAAGGGCAAGGATTGGGAATGCTGTACTTCAATGGAACTCCTGACCTGTTGTTTGAAAAAATTTTGAATTCAAAGTGATTTAAAAATTTTAGAGCATTTTTCTTAGGGTTGTTACATGGAATATTGGGTCCGTTTTTGGAGTTTTTGATCTGAAAAAGCGCATTTTAAAAATGCTGGTTTAAAAAGCACCCAAAACCAAGGTGCTGCATGGATGGTGTTGGGGCGCGAAACACTCCTATAGTTCTAAATGGGCTTTGCTCGTCTTTGGATCAAGAATTTTTCATGACAATTTTTGAAAGGATCCCAAAGACGCTCAGAAGACAAGTAAAAAACGCATCGGCAAACATGTTGAACATGATGGGGTTTTCATTTTAAATAATGTAAAATCACATGCACATTTTTTAGACGTTGTTTGGATCTGTTTGGGTCGTTCATGGGTCCGAAAAAAAAAAAGTATCTAAAAAATGTCCAAAAACGTTATTTTAACGGCAGGTGAAAGTCCTAGTCCCCGGAGTCGATTGCTAAGTTTATCAACTGACTTGTCTTGAGGCTTTAACAACCGGCTTAACGACTATTAGCGACTTCACAACTCAATAAGTCCCCCAGTGTATGTAATAGGGTCCCCCAGTAGGTGGAGATATAGTTTATATGTCTCCCAGTAGGTAGGTGTATAGGTTATAGGTCCCCCAGCGGGTATACAGATAGGTTATAGAGTCCCTTGCACATTTATGAATAGATTATAAGTCCCCCACCATGTATAGAGCTAATTAAAAGTAACAAACTGCCACTACTCACCTGACTTTGCTCCCTGTCGCTGTTGCTGCTCCCGGGCTTCTTCAGGCGGCGTGACGTCACCAGGCCGCGCCGCAGCGTAATGACACTCACGCCTATGCGTGTACTTGGTGGCCCCATCCTTCCTGCGCCTTTACCAGAGTACAGTATGGCCAAAGTTTTTAGAATGATACAAATGTTATTTTTACAAAGTCTACTGCATCAGGTTTTATAATGGCAATTTGCATATTTCTCCAGAATGTTATAAAGAGTGATCAGTTAACAGCAATCAATTGCAAAGTCAATAGTTGCCTAGAAATGAACACATTTCAACTTCATTGCAGGCCTGCCTTAAAGGACCAGCTAACATGTTTCAGTGATTGCTCCCTTAAACAGGTGTGGGTGTTGATGAGGACAGGGCTGGAGATCAATCTATCTGATTAAATAAGAATCACACCACTGGACACTGTAAAAGGAGGTGGTGCTTGGCATCATTGTTTCTCTTCTGTTAAAACCCTGGTTATCTCTAAAGAAACGGTGCAGTCATCATTGCACTGCCAAAAACTGGCCTAACAGGGAAGAGTATTGCAGCTAGAAAGATTGCACCTCAGTCAACAATCTATCGCATCATCAAGGAATTCAAGGAGAGAGGTTCCATTGTTGCCAAAAAGGCTCCAGGGCGCCAAGAAAGACCAACAAGCGCCTGGACCGTCTCTTAAAAGTGTTTCAGCTTCGGAATCGGGCTACCAGCAGTGCAGAGGCTTGCTCAGGAATGGCAGCAGGCAGGTGTGAGTGCATCTGCACGCACTGTGAGGCGGAGACTCATGGAGCAAGGCCTGGTGTCAAGGAGGGCAGCAAAGAAGCCACTTCTCTCCAGAAAAAAACATCAGGGACAGACTGATATTCTGCCAAAGGTACAGGGAGTGGACTGCTGAGGACTGGGGTAAAGTCATTTTCTCTGATGAATCCCTTTCCGAATGTTTGGAACATCTGGAAAACAGCTTGTTCGGAGAAGACAAGGTGAGTGATACCACCAGTCTTGTTCTCATGCCAACTGTAAAGCATCCAGAAACCATTCATGTGTGGGGTTGCTTCTCAGCCAAGGGAATCGGCTCTCTAACAGTCTTGCCTAAAAAACACATCCATGAATAAAGAATGGTACCAGAATGTCCTCCAAGAGCAACTTCTCCCAACCGTCCAAGAGCAGTTGGTGATCAACAATACCTTTTCCAGCATGATGGAGCATCTTGCCATAAAGCAAAGGTGATAACTAAATGGCTCAGGGAACAAAACATAGAGATTTTGGGTCCATGGCCTGGAAACTCCCCAGATCTTAATCCATTGAGAAACTTGTGGTCAATCATCAAGTGACGGGTGGACAAACAAAAACAACAAAATTGTAACAAATGCAAACATTTTTGCAAGAATGGACTGCTATACAGTCAGGATTTGGTCCCGAAGTTGATTGAGAGCATGTCAGGGAGAATTGCAGAGGTCCTAAAGAAGGGTCAACACTGCAAATATTGACTTGCTGCATTAACTCATTCTAACTATAAAAGCTTTTGTTAATCATAATATGATTGCATTTGTATTTCTGTATGTGATAAAAACATCTGACAAACACAGAAAAACCAGAAGGCAACAGATCAGGTGAAAATATCATATTTGTGTCATTCTCAAAACTTTTGGCCATGACTGTACTCTCCGCTCCGCAGAAGCATTTGACTGTGGACGCACATACAGTTAGTCCCGGCGCCACTGCAGTCGCCGATCGCCGAGGTCCTAAGCCGGTACCTTAGCGATCGGTAACGACTTAGGACTATAACGATTGGCGGATAGCGCCGGGGACTAAACGTAGCCTTATAACTCTGTGTTGTGCTGTTCATCTCTTATTCCTGCTAGAAATGTGTTACCAATTGGGAAGGTGGGGAAATCACTGCACACTGTCTGTCAGATCGTGCAGGGACACCCTCCAATTGGCAACATCCATCTGACAAATTGGTAATGAATTTCTGGGAGGAATAGTGGGGGAACCACACAGCATGCAGATCTAAGGAAAAACGCTCTAGAATGGTTTTATCATGGGGAATATTTACTAAAACGGACATATCGGGAATAGCCATAGCTGCTCTCTCTGTTACACAGGAGGCTATTTTATTCTGCCATGTAGTGAAGAGCCGGATACGGGGCTAGGATGGAGAGAGGCTGCTGAGGGAGGTTTGCTTGCTGCTCTGGGTTATAGTTCAGTATTGCACTAGAATTGGTGCCATGAGATATCTGAGGCATCACTGTGCATTCTTCATTAGGTTCCTAGAGCTCTAGTAAAGTTCAGTGTTTGTTTCTTGCACATTCCAGGCTTTGGACGTGATGATCTGTTGTATGACAGCCCCGGTCAGTACATTCTGCTAGGGCTGGTGTGGTTGACTGCGTCCATCTGTGCGTTGTCACTTCTCATCTGTATAACAGAGGATTGTCCTGGGACAGTCGTCATCGCAGAGTTTGGAATAGGCTTGGGGTAGTAGAGGGTTACACCCCGGCCGGCTGTTAACACCCTGTGTAGGCCCAGGGCTTCTATTGTATCCACAGTCTGTGTCAGTCACTGCAGCTTTGGCTACATTTATACTCCAGGTATAGGCCACTTTCATTTAGTTTAAAGGGGTTGTCTCGCTACAACGATTGCTTTTTATGTTAAAGGAGTTGTATCATTTCATTAAATGGCCTTCAGAATAAGGGGACAATAAAAACAAGTAACTTTGCAATTAGATGTCATTAGTAAAGCTGTCTTGTTATCACAGTATTCCTTATCTTCTGTTTCTGTTTACACTGATCTCCAGTGCTGGTCTGATCCCTCCTCCTTGCATTTCACTAGCTGAGAGCTCATTTACATTCTGTTCAGCCCCGGGTCGGCCATATTCACAGAGCTTGCATTCCTGCCTTTCACTCAAAGTAAGGGACCGGCACATTTTCACTCTGCACAGCCAGAAGAAACAGAATAACACTGCAGGGCTTCTACAATCAGGAAACGGCACAATTGTGTGTCGATCTCTGACTCAGTTAGGGGCCATATCAATTTCTCTCTGCACACCTAGCAGAAACACACTGCAGCAGATTCTACAATCAGAAAACATAACAGTTGTGTCTCGGAGCCTAACTCTCCTGCATAGAAGGGAGATCTGTGCCGTTCATAGAAAGCTGGATTCAACTGTAACAAATCTCCAGCTGTGAGAGAGGAGAAGATCAGTGCTCAGTCTAGAGTGAATGCAGCCTGTGGTATGTAAACATACAGCTCTTATAAATAAGACTGATAGGGAGAGACACAGTGACAAGTGGACTCAGAGAGGGGGGGGGGGGAGGGAGTCTCGGGAGCCAGCATGCACAGTGAAGGGGGGGGGATGATGTCACTCAGCTGGGAGGGGAAGAAACACCCCTGCATTTCTAGAGTTGAGAAGCTGAGAGCAGTGTGAATCAGCCGAACTAAAGAAGTAATATTGCCCCTTTAAAGATCTTGCAAAAACAAGTTATTTTGCAATACATGTCCATTACCAGAGTCCTACCTATTCCTAGCTATCCCCTCTTGTATGGTCTGCATCAGCTCCTCAGGTCGCTATAGCTACAGACCTGTTTACGCTCTCTTGATAGGCTGCCAGCACTGGTTGCTATAGCTACAGACCTGGCTTCTACTGCAGCCTAGTAGAAGCCAGTAAACATGCCCCTGAATTCAAAATGAAACAGGACTGAGGTAAGAAGAATCAATGTAGTGAGACAATCCTTTTAAGAAATAAATATCTAAAATTGTTTGCAAATAGTGTATGTAGGCAGTGTGTCTTTTTTTGCCTGGTGAGTGTTGGACCCATGTTCTTGTACTATGCTAAGGCTTGTATTGTTCTATGTGTCGGGTCTGTGTTTTGTATTGTGATGTTTGTACTTCTTATGTTTTTCACATTTTTATAAAAGCATTCCATCTATACCCCTGTAGGAATGGGGCGGTCAGGTACTTGTTCCCTTTATACTTGTAGGTTGTGCGACTCACATACTTTAAAAGTCGCATCACCCAATTTCGAGCACGTGACCGGGAGTGCACAGCCAAAGTTGTCATTTAGTACTGGCCTCCAGCCATGACTGTGATTAACTGTTTCTGTGGATTTCATTGCTTCATAAGGTATGAGTGATGTATATGATATAGCAAGTATGGAGTAACAGGTTACAGCATGGAAAACTAGAAACTGGTTCCGAGGTCCCCAAAATAATCCAAAATGAATCGGATACAGGTAAAACAAATCCTTGCTGACAAGGCTACGGCCGCATGGCAAGTGTAAAATGCCGGTGTGCTTCTGTTTAAAAAACCGGCCGGTATTTTGTCTTTTCAATGGTTTCGGGGAATGGTTCTGTCCACGGTTTGGGGATTCACCCGCCCCTCCACCTCCCACTTAACCATTGAATGGTACACCTGCTGTCCGAAAACCAGGCGGAACATTGTGCACGTTTTTCGTGATGAGGCTGAAGATCTGGGAGCAGCAGCACTGGCTGGACCCAATTGCTCTTGTCTCTGCATTGAACTAACTGGGATAATTTATTATATATTTTGGGAGTCTGAGTCGGTCCATTTTTTTACCGACTCCAACTCCGACTCCTGCAAAATGGGCACCGACACCGACACCACAGCCCTGCGAAAGACACGATGTACTGTACGCGCCGCAGTGCATCGTGTGAACATACCCTTAGTCTTTTGGGATGGTTTCTTGTCGGATTTCAGATGGTTTCAAAATTCGCAGTCTGAAAATCCGACCAATAAACCATGTTGTGTCAACGTAGCTTAACAGTAAGAAAGGGCTACTGGAAGCTGGAAATCACTTTCTGTGACAACGGCCTCATTTATCAAAACGGTCTAACAGGCCCAGAAAAATAATATGGAGTCGCCCCTCACTTGGTGTCTAAAGGCGCCGCTAGTTCTGATACTTGGAAAGAGCAGTACAGGACATGTAATACTGCACTGTACCGTAGAGAGGTGCTACTAGATCACCAGTCACTGCATACGCTGGACTACTTCAGGGGTTCTGCCGATGGATTGTCCACGCTGATTGGTTGGATCTTTCAGTAGATCACGTGCCATGCATTGGCTGTCACATGGAAGGCTGATTGTGCTCTCGGGTTACAATGGTCTTCCCTGTGACATTGTATGTTGGAAATATTAGCCTCAAACATGAAAGCAGTAGTCATTCATGAATATTTTCGTTGCTATAGATAGCTTGTATGTCAATATTAAAGCAGTCAATTCTTTAAAGGGGTGTTCCCACCGTAGACTTTGTTAACAAAGTATGATGGGTGCGGGTCCCACTTCTGTGACCTACAGCTATCTCCGTAATAAGCCCCTAAAAGTTACAGAGCAGACTGGAGAGAGGGTCGGGCTTGTGCATGATTATCCATTCTGTTCTATGTGAGTTCTAAGTACAGCTGAGTGGTGTGGTTGGAACTCTCATAGAGCAGAATAGTTGTGCACAAGCACAACCGTCTCTCCAGACTGCTCTGTAACTTTCGGGGACCCGTTCCTGAGATGGGTGTGGGACTCGAATATATCAGACTTCGATGGCATTTCCTAGCTCGGGTGGGTACACTCTGTTAATGAAATCTACTTATTAAAAAGAAAAAAACCTGTGGTCCTGATAAGTGTGAAAGTTTTGGTGCATTTGTTTAGTAGTATTCAACACATTCCACAGTGTCTTGTGAGCAGCAGTCCAAACAGGATTGGTCAACATTTATTATCGCTGTCTAAGACCTTGTCCCCAGTTTGCAGCCGTTTTTTTAAGTCTGTTTGCAAAAAAAGCAAACAGTCTGTAAGAACCGGCCGCAAACTTTTACACGGGCCGCTATGAAAAACCCGTGCAACAGTCCCCACTGCACAGGTTTTCCACCCGACAGCCCGAAAAACATTGTGCTTATTCATTCTTCAGTCCGGGTTTCAGTCGGAATATGAACATATCAATGGGAAAGGGGAGGGCTTTTCTCCACTCATCGCGGAGAAAAGCCGTACCCCCCGCGGCCGTGGGGACAGCACACAAACCGGACAAATACCGGTTGGATAAACCGACCAGTATTTGTCCTGTGCAGTGGGGACGCAACCTAAAAGTTAGACAGCAAAAACTTAGGCTGCCTAAAAATGGTTATCACGATGGCTTGTGATGTTTGATAAGTATGCCGCATATTTAGACCGGTCTAACTTTGCATGCTAAAGCACGATTTTGTTTTTTTTCGTAATTTTTGACGACCTCTGTGACGGAGGGTCCAAACAGAACATGCAATGCAGATGTGAACTGGGGCTTGGAGTAATGAGCCTCCACCACACTCTGCTTTTTATTGTGAAGAGAATTAAGGGCCGGTTCACACGGCTTATTCAAGCCGTAATTGCGGGACGAATTTCGCCCGCAGTTACGGTTGAAGGGGCGGGGCGGCCCCATAGACATGCATTATCGACGGCGCGTATTCCACCGGGATAATGTGCATGTCACTTTCTCCCCGCCCGGCGGATTTGCCGAGCGGGGAGGAGAGATGGAATCCACAGTTCTCTGAGAACTGTGGATTACCGTAATGGCTGGGACGGATTTCAGCCGTATTGCAGGGCAGTACGGCGCGCAATACGGCTGCAATCCGTGCCCAAAATAAGCCATGTGAACGGCCCTTAAAATGTGTATTGAGTGTCTGAAACATCTGAAGGGGGTCACCTTTCATCACCTTCAGGACCTTCTTTCTCCAATTTTTTTCAGCAACACCACATTAACAGGGACTGTCTGCTGTATAGCATAAGGAAGGAAGAGCATGTGCGCTTGAGAACTGATAGCAGTCAGCTAAACACTCTGTGCCATGACTACCCTTTTTGTCACTTTTGGTCAGTGTCATTGTAAGGCGGAATCCCCACTGCATCGTACAAGAAAACATCCGAAAGTCGCCGTTTTTTTCCCCCAATGCACGACCACATTTTTTGTCACGATTTGCGCAAAAGCCGCGGTCGGTTCAATTGATTGTATGGGAAGACAATGAAAAAACTCCGTGTTATACATACATGTTGTATAATACGAAGACGAGCAGAGAAAAATGACCTGTGGAGACTATAGGTTGTTTTTTCTATTGTCGTCTATGGGCTGCCTGAACGATTGTATTGCTATGCTGTGGAGACGTTAAAGGGGTTGTCTCACTACATGGATTCATCTTACCTCAGTCCTGTTTTCTTGGTTTCATTTTGAATTCAGGGGCGTGTTTACTGGCTTCCACTAGGCTGCAGTAGAAGCCAGGTCTGTAGCTATAGCAACCAATGCTGGCAGCCTATCAGGAGAGATCAAACAGGTCTGTAGCTATAGTGACCTGAGGAGCTAATACATCCCATACAAGAGGAGATGTCTAGTAATAGGTAGGAGACTGTTAATTGACATATGTTGCAAAGTGACTTGTTTTTGCAAGATCTTTAACATAAAAAGCAATCCTTGTAGTGAGACAACCCCTTTAAGGCTCTGTGTGCATGGCAAAGGATGAAATGGGATCCTATCCTAATAGGTTAGGACATCCTTTCTCCAATTCAGGCTGTATTCTTCTGGTTCCTGACAGGATCCATAGTGCTGCCCACATCGGCTGTGCCATTCGCGGAATACAGTCTCCTCAGTGTGGCAGCTTGTACTCCACTGTTTGTAGACATGGGATATTAGACGGCATTGGAGACTTACTGTAGTTGCATTATTTGAAACCAGTCTTGTTTTTGGCAAATTGGCATGTATCAAACAGGAATGCTGCATGTAGGTCCGCACCTGTGCTTGTTTCCTGCATTGCTTTAGTGCCATGGTCATATGTGCTACTGTAGCAGTACTGATGGGGGTAAGGCTATGTTCACACGCTGCAGTGCAGTGGCATGAGACATCTTTTTGCCAAAAAAACCCTTCAAAAACTGCATCTTTTTTGTTGCATTTTCTTTTTACATGCAATCTCAGTAGCTTTTTTTGCTTGCAAAAAAGTGTGTATTAGTACCTCCCATATATTCATCCTTTTTTCAAGAAAAAGAGACTGATGGGTGAGAAAATCTTGAAAAAAAATACACCTAGACCATTCTGGGTTTTAATAATAATACTGACCCCCAAAAATCCACCTGAATTGCAAAAAAAGTTTAAAAAAAAAAAAAAGGAACATCTGGCCTATTACATTAGCCTGTTGACTGCCAGCTGACTGCTGGAGTTTTTGGGGAAAAAAACAAGCAAAGAACTTGAAATAAAGCACGTGTGTTTTTTTAATAGTGTTTTTTGCAGAATTGCAATGTGTGAATCTCCCTATTCTCTGGATTTAGACTAGACTCGCACAGCATATTTTCCTGAAGAACATCCTTGGATTTCTGACTCTTTTTGACTTCTTTCTAGGCTTAAACCTCACTGCATTTTAAGAATGCAGATTAACCCTATCCATTGGGGCTAATCTATATCTTGTCTCCCAGTGCCTTTTCAACGCTAATTACACACCATCTGAACCAAATAAATTCAGTTGAAGTTCAATGTCCTTAATCGGCTTGTCTTCAGCAAACTGTTTGCAGGCTTTCTTTTGAATCGTCTTTAGCAGAGGCTTCCATCTGGTACAACAGCCATGCAGACTAATCTGATGCAGTGTGGGCATATGGGCTGAGCCCACCTCCCTCCTTGAACCTCTGCGGCAGTGCTGGCAGCGCTCATATGTCTATTTTGGAAAGACAATCTCTGGATATGGCACTGAACACATGCACTCATCTTCTTTGGTCGACCATGCTGAGGCCTGTTCTGAGTAGAATCTGTCTTGTTATACTGCTGTATGGTCTTGGCCACTGTGCTGCAGCTCAGGTTCAGGGTGTTGGCCTAGGCCATCTTTATGTAGAGCAACAATTCTTTTTTTTCAGATCTTCATACAGTTATTTGCCATGAGGTGCCTTGTTGAACTTCCAGTGACCAGTATGAGGGCGTGTGAGAGCGATAACACCAAATTTAACACACCTGCTCCCCATTCACACCGAGACCTTGTAACATTAAGGCTATGTTCACACGGTGTATTTGCAGGGCGTTTTTACGCCCCGCAATTATGCCGTGTGATGCGGGGCGGGAGCGGGGGACTGAGCAGGGGGCCGGCACTTCGCCGGCCCATTGACTTGAACTGCTAGCGGCGCGTATTTGCGGCTAGAAATTCGCCGGGCGGGGAGAGGAGACGTAATCCATAGTTCTCGGAGAACGGTGGATTACCGTAATGAATGGGCCGTTTTTGGCCCGTAATTGGCGCACTTCGGCGCGTAATTATGGACCGAAATACGGCCCATTTTAAGCCGTGTGAACATGCCTTAACGAGTCATATGACACCATGGAGGAAAAATGGCAAATTGGCACAATTTGTCCATTTTCACTTAGGGGTGTACTAACTTTTGTTGCCAGTACTTTAGACATTGATGGCTGTGTTGCGTTTTTTTTTTTTTTTTTTTTTTAGGCCACGCCAAATTTACACCGTTATACAAGTTGTACACTGACTACTTTACGTTGTCATGTCTTTAGTGTTATCCCATAAGTTATTTCACAATATATACACTTTTGTGAGATACTGTACATAGAAAATATGTAAAGAATTACCCTACACTCTTGTTGGTCATGTATCACACAACACAAAAAAAACCCTCATATCACCATTTATGCCCATGGGACACTCAACATGCAGGTTTTCTTGCGTATTTTAATGTGAAAAATGGCTGTTCTGCACATCAAAATATACATGAGAAAACATAGTGTACACTAAGCCTTACTGACAAAATAATGCAGCCATTGTCCACCTCATTACAATGTGGTTTTGCCCACGTGCAGCAGTTACAGGTTGTGAACCTGGTTCTAGTGAAAAAGATCCCTTGGAGAGGGTGCAGAAATTCACACCTTGATGATGTTAGTTTTTGGGAAAGGCTGCACAGGTGAATCTGAAGAATTTCATTTGCTACATGCTTGAAAGTTGCTAAGTAAGGCTGGGTTCGCACTACGTTGCCTATATTACATAGTACGGTTGAAAAAAGACACGTGTCCATCAAATTCAACTAAAGGTGAGGAAATGTGGGTGAAAGGAGGAGGACAAGGATTTCAAGCCCAGACTCCCCACTGGTCAATGCCCTGAAACCCACCAGGCAAGAACCAATCTACTTCAGGTTAAGCCTCATCTCTGACCCCAGAACCTCCAGCAGCCAGGATCCAGAATTTTACATGGCTACGTACGTATTAATATTCTTTAGTTCCAGGTAGGTATCTAAGCCTTTCTTGAAACTCCCAACTGTTCCTGCTGTTACTAACTCCTCGGACAGCTATTCCTCATAATTACAGTTCTTACAGTGAAGAAAGCTTTTCTCCTCTGGAGACTGAATCCTTTTTTCCCCAGCCCAAGGGAATGTCCACTTGTCTTTTGAGGGGGCTTTACATGAAATAGCTTCTCCCCATACTTTTTGTAAGGACCATTTATATAGTTATATAAATTAATCATGTCTCCCGGAGCCGTCTTTTTTCAAGACTAAATAATTTCAATTCTACTAACCTCTCCTCATAACTAAGATGCTCCATTCCCCTTATTAGTTTGGTTGCTCGTCTTTGCACTCTCTCTAGCTCCATTACATCTTTTCTATAAACTGGAGCCCAGAACTGAACAGCATATTCTAAGGAAGGGAAGATCTCTCCTTAAGGAGAGCACCGAACGAACGGCTTGTAGAGTTTTTGTTTTGCCTTTTCGCCCTCTACTTAGCATTGCATTATCACAAGGCATTATGGGAAAGGGGCTGAGAAGCCACAGCGCCGTCTGTTGGTTGTAACAAATCCTCAATTTGCTTTTGACCCACCGAGTCTTGAGATCTCAAGACTCGGTGGGTCAAAAGCAAATTGAGGATTTGTTACAACCAACAGAGGGCGCTGTGGGCTTCTCAGCCCCTTTCCCATAATGCCTTGTGACAGCATATTCTAAGTGAGGACGCACTAATGCTTTGTACAGCGGTAGAATGACATCCTTGTCCCGCGAGTCCATGCCTCTTTTAATACCACCCAATATCTTACTTGCCCTAGAGGCAGCTGATTGACATTGCATGCTGTTCTGTAGTCTATGATCTACAAGAATTCTCCCCCTAGGACATATGATGCCTGTAGATTATTAGTACCCAGATGCAGAACCTTACATTGAACCCCATTTGCCAAGTGGAGGCCCAAGCAATCAATGTGTCCAGGTCTGCTTGCAATTTATGAGCATCTTCCATTGATTGCACTACACTACATAGCTGTCTGTTGGTGTATAAGAGAAAAAAGGGACACTGACTGATACCATATCATGGACACCCTTTTGAGTCCCGCAGGAAAAGCAGGTCAAATAGAGCCAATGCAGCTCATCTAGGAATATGTTTGCTCTATTCACCTCTATGGGGACGCTGCAGCTACATTGGGCTACCTTATTTTCCCAATAACTCGAACATGGGCAATAACGGCGTGTGAACCCAGCCCTGGAGGGATAAAAAGCACCAAGATTGTATGAGGCATATATTCATCTATTCACATCCTCCCTCACAGGCTGGTTGTGCGATTACAGGGTGTCATTGCCGTCTAAGTGAGCAAAGATTTACTTTGGAATTATGGTTTCATTTGGTTTATTAAATGTTAATCAAAATCCTCCTTCTGCGAAATGTATTTCTCGGTGACGACATTAGTGCCTCATCCAAACAATATTTAGTCATTCCTGCTATTTAGATATTCTGGGTGACAGAGCTTGGTAGATCCAGGTAGCTGGCATGAACTACAATTCTGCATATAATGCATGCACTTGTACCTGGGGGAGCCTTAGGGCATGTCCCCACTGCACGGTTTTTCAGCCGGTTTGCAGTTTTTCAGACCGCCTGAAAAAACCGGCCGTGAAAATGACCCATCCCCAATTGTGGCTCTCCATGGGAAAACCATGTGAAAGCCAAAGTGCTCTCATACTGCCACGGGTGGTCCCCCCTCCCACGCCCTCCTCCCCCAGGCGGTTTTGCCGGCGGAACGGCGGCCTAAAACAATTTTGGCGCAAGCACTATTCTTGTCGCCCCCCCCCCCCGGCTTTTCCGGGGGACGAGAATTTTTGTGGCAATTCTTTAATGTGAAGGGGGAGGGGCTTTTCTTGCTCACCCCCCCCCCCCCCCCACACACACACACCTCCCGCGCGGCTGTGGGGACGGGCGCAAAACCGGACCTATGCTGTGGGGATGCGCCCTTAGTTATCTAAACGGTCTAATAGCCAATCAGTCATGGAAATAATGTTTTATCCTTATTTTGCTGGTAATTTTTTTTTCTGTGATGCTATCACTATAAAAGCAATCTGGCGATGTTACGTCAGGATTGATTTATTTAATTTTTAATTTTAATATTCGCTGCTGAAAATTCCCAAGATTTTGCTTGAGGTTTTTTCCACAGTTGACATTTCATGCCTATCCCAGTATAGGTGATAAATGTCTTCTCTGAGGGTCCCACTGATCACTAGCATGGGGTACCCAGCAATGGTGTAACCCTTTTGCGCGTTGCTCTTGTTTTATCTCTAATTGCATATCGCTGTGTCTCTGTTACGAGACTTTCATTCAGACACAATGGTTTCCTGACTTTATTATGTACATCTGTTCTAATTTTTTCAATAAAATTAAAATACACAGTTAAAAGAAAAAAGAATGGGGTAACCTGGGTCCCCCATTCTTCATCACTACAATTCAGCCATCGGGATTGTTCTGCTGCTCTATTCTAGCTGCATGGGATTGACAAATACAGTACTCGTCTATTTTCATCAGTCCCATAGACTTTGAATGGAGCATTAGTATTCTCGAATTGTGCAAAAACACCTTGAAATGCTGTTTGGAAAGGGGTTCCTTTGGATGTCTCATGTACTGTATCCCACAGCAGTCCCATACCCAGGATCAATAAAACCCAGAGTCCTGCCCAGAACTGCTTTTTGCTCTGGTCTATCATAGTTTCCACTGCAAACAGCTACATAATGGAGATCAGGGAAAATAGACATTGCACAAATGTTTCCCTGTGGACACAGGATAGACCTCACCTGCTGCCTGTTTCTGGGGCACCTTTAGGGTACGTCCAAACGTCCTAGACAAAATACCGGTCGGATTCTGTCTTAAAGGGGCTTTATCATTACATTAAATGGTCTTCAGAATAAGGGGACAGTGAAAACAAGCAACTTTGCAATTGGATGTCATTAGCAAAGCTGCCTTGTTTTCACAGTCTCCCTTATCTTCGTTTTTAGTAAACACAGTTCCCCAGTGTCGGTCGGATTCCACCTCCTTTCATTTCATTGGCTGATGGCTCTACTAATTTACATTCTGTTCGGCCCCTGGTCGTATTCACGGGAGCATGTATTCCTGTCCCTCTCACTCAGAATAAGGGGCCGGCAACATTTCACTCTATACAGCCAGCAGCTGCACAGTAACACTGCAGCTGCTTCTACAATCAGAAAACAGCAGAATTGTGCTTGATGCATAATGCTGCTGCGTGTAAACATAGAAAGGAGACAGATCTGTGCTGCTCTGGATGAATTCATAGAAGACTGGATTCAGCTATGAGAGGAGAAGAGATCCGTGCTCTGAGTTCATAGAAGACGGTCTAGACTGAATGCAGGGCTTTGGTATGTAAACATACGGCTCTTAAAAAATAAGACTGCATAGGGAGAGGAACGACACAGTGACATGTGGACTCAAACAGAGAGGGGGGCATGTGCCAACCCCCACACCCCCCTCCCACTGATTTCAAACACACTGACTCGGGAGCGAGCACGAACAGTGAAGTGGGGGGGGGGGAATGATGTCATCCCCATTCAGTTAAGAAACACCCAGCTGGGAGGGGAAGAAACGACGATGGATTTAAGGAGCTGAGACACTGAAAATACAATGAGACAGACGAACTGATGAAGCGATAAATCCCCCTTAAGAATCTGGATGGTATTTGGGGGACGCAGTTTGCAGATTCGCCCGTCCCTCTCAACCATTGAAATGCACATATTCTGCCAAAGACCAGGCGAAAGATTGAGCAGGTTCTAAGTTTTTCGGAACGCCGGCGGTGTAAAAACTGTCTGGCTGAATATCCGTGCAGTGAAGACCACTGAATGGATTTTCTATTAAAGTCTATGTGGATGGTTGACAGTCTGTTTTGAAGTCTGAAAACCGCCTGAAAATCTGACCGTGTGGACGGAGCCTGAGGGGCCGTTCACACAGCACAGGACAAATACCGGCCGGTTTGCCGGCTGGTATTTGTCCGGTTTTGCGGCCGTCCCCACGGCCGCAGGGGGGACGGCTTTTCTCTGTGATGAGCGGAGAACAGCCCTCCCCTCCATTGAGCAGCACATCTTCCATCCGGAAACCGGACGGAAGATAGTGCATGTTCAATGTTTTGCCGCTGGACCGTCGGCGACAAAACAGTCGGGCGGAGAACCTGTGCAGTGGGGACTGCACGGGTTTTCCATAGAGCACAATTGTGCTCATTTTCGGCCGGTTTTTCAGGCGGTCTGAAAAACCGCAAACCGGCCGAAAACCCGTGCCGTGTAGACATGGCCTTAGGATCGATACATGTAGGATAGATTTTTCGCAACAAATCGTGAGGATTTGGGTATGGATTGTACTCCATTCAATAGGGTGAATCTGCAATAGAAATGCTGCAAATTAAAAAATTTGCTCTTGACCTGTGGAATCTTTCTGCAACATGGTCATGGGATGAAGAACCATTCCTGGTTTAAAACGTGTAAGTGTTTTATCTCCGGTTTCATTATGGACGAAGAAAGCTTTTCTATTTTCATACACATGCTGAATGTTGCTGAAAGTATGTACTAGTTGTCCTGCATATTACTTCTCCGAGCCCCTTTGAAGTAAACGGATCTCTAGTTCCTTAAATCTTAGAATTAGTCACCGTTCCAGCTGCTGGCCCAGTATGTTATGGCAGAGGTATGTACTATCGTGGGAAAACTCCTTTCATGGTCTTTTAAAATGGGGACGCTTTTTTTATTCTCTAAACTGAACTTTTGCACCATCCAAACAAATGCTATTCATACAAAGTGTTAACTTTCACCTTTAGTTCCTCTTTAACAAACTTCCTGTTTTCATGATAAATTAGAGAATATCATGTGTAAGTGAACGTTGGTGAGTGTTTATTCAGCCTTTATGTTCTCTGGGCAGGAGAAAAAATCACTTGAAGGGGTTGCCCACTACTTACTTTCGTTCATGGAGTGCGGTGGGCGACTACAGTATAGAAGCGCCGGGCGACCTGCTGATTAATGCACATGCCCAACTGGCAAATATCTGCTGGGCATTAAAGGGGTTGTCTCGCTTCGTCAATTCATCTTACCTCAGTCCTGTTTTTTTGGTTTCATTTTTGAATTCAGGGGCGGGTTTACTGGCTACTACTGGCCTGCAGTAACGAACTGCTGAGGACACTAGGTCTGTAGCTATAGCGACCAGCACTGGAAGCCTATTGGGAGAGACCAAACAGGTCTGCAGCTCTAATGACCTGAGGAGCTGATGCAGCCCATACAAGAGGGGATATCTAGGAATAGGTAGGACACATATTAGCTATAGTGACCTGAGGAGCTGATGCAGCCCATACAAGAGGGGATATCTAGGAATAGGTAGGACACTGTTAATGGACACATATTGCAAAGTGATTTGTTTTTGCAAGATCTTCAACATAAAAAGCAATCCTTATAATGAGACAACCCCTTTAAACAGGCTGGCACTTTTGTAGAACAGCCGCCGACCACCCTCCCTAGATGAAACCTTACACTATACAAATTAGTGTGGCACGGAGTTCGGGGAAGGCAGTGGATGGCTACGGTATAGAAGCATCGACGGCTGCTGACTAGCAGCTAGCGCTTGTGTAGTGTAGCTACTATACAAAGTAGTGCGACACTGATTTGGATGAGGGTGGTGGATGGCTACGGTATGGAAGCATAGGACAGCCTGCTGACTAGCAGCTTGAGCTTCTGTAGTGTAACTACAATACAAACTAGTGCGACACTAAGGGCCACATGTATGAAAACTGTCTAGATCTAAAATTCCCTTTGTTGCCCCTAGCAACCAATCAGAGCGCCCCTCTCACTATTTCAGAGCACTATATGAAATGAGAGGGGCGCTCTGATTGGTTGCTATGGGCAACAAAGTTTTAGACTTAGTCAGTTTTCACACATGTGGCCCTAAGTTGGGGGAGGGCGATGGATGGCTACACCATAGAAGCAATGGCCTCCTGACTAGCGCACATGTCCACCAGATAATTGTCTACTTTGCATGTGTGCTATTCAGGAGGCTATCACCTTTATAGTGTATCTAGTAGTAAGAGATGACATTTCTAAAGCAGCGTCATTACTTATGGCTATAAACCTGATACAGTCAATAGTGTAAATTCAATTCCAAGTGTGTTAGAGTTGTTTTTGCCATAATGAGCTTAATGAAATTTAAAAAGGAATGAACCGGAAAACTCCTTTAAAGAGGTTGTCTCGCCACAAAGATTAGCTTTCAACATGTAGGGAACAGTAAATGAAGAAGTTTTCCAAATATATTGCTTTGTTTATTTTTCTTTATTGAGGAGATAAGTGATTTTACACAGGGCCGTCTCTTCCATTGGGCCAGGTAAGCCATTGCTCGGGGGCCACACGATCTCAGAGGGCCCTCCCGAGTAGCCGCCTACCCTGCCCAGTGGAGTGACGGCCGGGATTTGGGCCGCAGCGCTGGCTCGGAGCGTCGCCGGGGGAGGCTGGGGTTTCCCCCTGGCGGGCCCCGAGTACCAGCGCCGGTCTGTGGCGAAGGTCCCCCTTCATCCCACGGCTGCATGGCCGGGTCCCAGACCCATCCATGCAGCCATCACGGCCGCCGCTTACACCGCGCGGTGCAGGCAGCTGCCGAGGCTGAACAGCTGGGATCTTCTGATCCTGTTTGTTGAGCTCCCAGGGCCGCGGAGCAGGCGCGCGATTTGATGACGTCATCGCGCACCTGCTCCGCGGCCCTGCAGTCTGCTGTGAGCGGCCACCGGCTTCCGGACGAGAGGAAGGGGGAGGGAAATCAGGTGAGTAAGATTTTTATTTTATTTTTTAAAACTACTGGTCCTACCTGCCCATATACTGCCCCTGCCTGGCTATATACTGCCCTGCCTGGCTATATACTGCCCCTGCCTGGCTATATACTGCCCCTGCCTGCCCATATACTGCCCCTGCCTGGCTATATACTGCCCCTGCCTGGCTATATACTGCCCCTGCCTGGCTATATACTGCCCCTGCCTAGCAATATACTGCCCCTGCCTGGCTATATACTGCCCTGCCTGGCTATATACTGCCCCTGCCTGGCAATATACTGCCCCTGCCTGTCCATATACTGCCCCTGCCTGCCCATATACTGCCCCTGCCTGCCCATACACCGCCCCTACTGCTGCCCATACACTGCCCCTACTGCTGCCCATACACTGCCCCTGCCTGGCTATATACTGCCCTGCCTGCCCATACACTGCCCTGCCTGCCCATATACTGCCCGGCTATATACTGCCCCTGCCTGGCTATATACTGCCCCTGCCTGGCTATATACTGCCCCTGCCTGGCTATATACTGCCCTGCCTGCCCATATACTACCCCTGCCTGCCCATATACTGCCCCTGCCTGGCTATATACTGCCCCTGCCTGGCTATATACTACCCCTGCCTGGCTATATACTGCCCTGATTCCCCATATACTGCCCTGCCTGGCTATATACTGCCCTGCCTACTAATATACTGCCCTGTCTGGCTATATACTGCCCCTGCCTGGCTATACACGGCCCTGCCTGGCTATACACTGCCCCTGCCTGCCTATATAGTGCCCCTGCCTGCCTATATAGTGCCCCTGCCTGCCTATATATACTGCCCCTGCCTGCCTATATAGTGCCCCTGCCTGCCTATATGATGCCCCTGCCTGGCTATATACTGCCCCTGCCTGGCTATATACTGCCCCTGCCTGCCCATATACTGCCCCTGCCTGGCCATATACTGCCCCTGCCTGGCCATATACTGCCCTGCCTGGCCATATACTGCCCTGCCTGGCTATATTATGCCCCTGCCTGGCTATATATTGCCCCTGCCTGGCTATATATAGCCCCTGCCTGCGATTATACTGCCCCTGCCTGCGATTATACTGCCCCTGCCTGCGATTATACTGCCCTGCCTGGCTATATACTGCCCCTGCCTGCCCATATACTGCCCCTGCCTTCCTATATACTGCCCTGATTCCCCATATACTGCCCCTGCCTGGCTATATACTGCCCTGCTTACCAATATACTGCCCCTGCCTACATATATACTGCCCTGTCTGGCTATATACTGCCCTGCCTGGCTATATACCGGTCCTGCTTAGCTATATACCGGCCCTGCCTGCCCTAATTACTGGCCCTGCCTGCCCTAATTACTGACCCTATCTATATGGGGATAATACAGGAGGGTCCTACACTCTATGGGGGGAGATATTACAGGGAGCCTACAATCTACAGGGGACAGCATATCTATCTACAGTGGGCCTGTAAACCTACCTACTTAATGGTGGGCAGCATTACTACCTACTTCCTCGATGTGGGGCCCTATCACAGATTTAGTAATAGTAGGAGAAGTGCTGATAAAGTGAGGATTCTAAGATGTTTTTGCGTTACATTCTGCAGGGACGAGTGGCGGCCGGTAGAAGTGGTTATGGCAGAAAGGAAAAGGGAAAAAGAACAATTCCGAGAATGACTGATCAGACAGGACGTCTACGGTGAGTCCCTGGTGTCAGGGGTCATTTTGCTACTATATTCGATTAGTGCTGTGGTCTCTGTCATGTAATAGTGACCTGAGCTGGTAATGATTATATTTGTTTCTTTGAGTATTTTTTTTTTTTGTGGGGGTGGGTGGGAGGGGGGAGGCGAGGGGAGGGGGGGGCCCCAGTACACCTCTCTGCCCAGGGGCCCATAGTGCTGTTAAGATGGTCCTGATTTTACACGACGTAACTGCGGCACGTACAGTACGGCCACAATTACGCCGGGTGATTTGGGAGTCGCGCTGATCAGCGCATGTGCCCGCGGCGCGGAGGGAGTGGGGCCGGTAGCCCACCGGCCCGCCCCATTGACATTCGCCGCAAGTAATCAACATGTCGCTTATCTCCACGCGTGCACAATACGATCGTACGTATTGTACGAGCGGGGAGAGGAGGTGTAATCCATAGTTCTTTATGAGCACTATGGATTACTCTAATTTCGGCGCGCATTTCACTCCTATTAGAGCGCAAATATGCCGCAAAAATGCGCACTGAAAGAGTTTTTCTAGGTTGCCAACCTGCTCTCCCATGTTTGTCTTATCTGATAGCAGGGATTAAGTTATCACACAGGTCGGCACACAGAACTGTCAGCAGCTTGAGAGCATGAGTGTTATTGGATCTAACAAACAAAGGAGACTAATTACTTTGTTTACTTTAGCTCTGAAGCTTCTCAGGACTTTACATAAACATCTCCTGTTCTCATGTCCGAGTAATTTAGCAGATCTTTGAATACGGAGCTGATATGCTAATCACCCACAGCCTGACTAGAAAGACAGGATGCATGAATGAAAGCTGCTTTTGGTTCTGTGAAACAGCATGGTGAGACAACCCCTTTCACTTTGAAGTAGATGTGAGCTTGTGAGTCTACAGTGATTAGTGTATCATCTATAGTTCCCTCTTTTACAAGTACGTAGAGCTGACGACTTCCACTATTGTAGGTGCTTCTGGTAAGGGTGCTGACTATGTAATAAAGGTGTACAGAACAGCTCTGCTGCCCCAGGCCCATTTTCGATCTTCTGCTGTGTGAGTGAAGCTTTTCTTTCTGTGTAGTATTTTCCATTCACGTCATTGGGGCCGTCCAGACTGCTAGACAAACATTTAGGAGGGTTCCTGATATTTTCCAACTTATCTGCCTCAGTGACTATGTCCTCCCCCATCTGTCAGTGCATTGTTAGACTTTTTGGATTTTAGCTGATAGCTAAGGTTTATCTTTCCAGAACACAGAAGCAGTAGTTCCTGATGTGGAGATAAAAATGTACGTTTTAGAAAGTTTTGCGTGACACTGAACCTAATATTAAAAGAGCTACATCATAGTAAGGCTCCAGAAAGTATAAAAGCAATTTCTCACATACATACTTAGGGTGCTTTCACACAGCGCAGTTTTGGTGCAGTTTTAACCAGGGGTGTGGAGTCGGCAAGCCAAAGCCCCGACTCCGACTCCTCAGTTTCCCAAACCTCCGAATCAGACTCCTGACTCCCTCCTCATACACGGCGCATGTTCAAGTGATAACTTTACTGTAGTAAAATGGTTACATTTGGCTGCTTATCACCTTATGATACAATAATCAAGCTATTTAGGTAGACAGAGGCGTAACTTGAAGCCCCTGGGCCCCAATGCAAAAAGTGGAATTGGGCCCCCAGCTACCATGTGTTATTTATAACACTGGTGTCTTCCTATGTGATAGGAGGGCTTTTGGGCCCCCTCAGGCTGTAGGGCCCGGTAGCGACTGCTACCTCTGCACCCCCTGTAGCTACACCCCTGTAGGTAGAACTGACCAGCAAAATGTTAACAATGTTTTGATCTTTTGAACACTTGTGGGTAGAGTTGAAGAAAAAGCTGTATTTGTATCCAAGTCCGGTTTGCACCAACATTGGGAATGTGTAGAAGAGACCCCAGATCAGATTTTGGTCAAGACATGCTTGAATCTGATTCAGAGCCCAGAAGGATTCAGGCAGTATTGAAAACCAAAAGGTGGATTTCCCAAATACTAACAAAATAATACAAATTAACATTTTGATTTTTAGGAGCAAAACAGTAACAATGCAGATACAGGAAAGAATCTGCAGAACTAAGCAGATGCTAAATACTTGCAAGTCAAATTTATGTATAAGATCGGTAAGGTGATTGTATATAAAATTACAGTAGCCTCAGTCCAAACTGTAGTGGATGGCGAGATATGGAGCCTGAAAGTCACAAATTCAAAACATTGTTACCCTTTTGCTTGTCAGTGTAAAATATATTTATTGGGCATGACTTTAGGACACAAACAAATTGTAAATGTGCAAAACACTACAGGAACATTTGTGGAGTCTCTGAATTTGTTCTGAGAAATAGTATTGCCTCCATCAGATCCTGCATACATGACCTCACATCTGATCTCATTATTTCCAGGCTAGAGAACGGCCTCTCTACACTAACTTGGGTTGGGGGCAAAGCGGTGACCACAGGGGCAACATCTCTAACAATGTCAGGGTATAAAGGAATTGCCTCAGCCACAGTCAGTTTTGATGAATGGTTGAACTCTTTTACTTCTTTGAAAGCAGGTGAAAAATTTTGCTGAAATTTTTTTGTCAATGGAGCGGAATCTTTTCCCCTGGGGCAGCGCTTTGCCTGCTCCATGGCATCAATTACACTCCTCATATGATAAGGCGGAAGATCTGGGAGCAGTAGCACTGGCCGGACCCAATTCCTCTTGCTCTTTGCACTGCATCGAACTAACTGGACCAACTTATTATATATTTTGGGAGTTGGTCCCTTTTATGATGACTCTGACTCCTGCAAAATAGGCACCGACTCCACAGCCCTGTTTTTAACTGCGTTACAATTAAATGTCATTATTACTAGCAAGCTATCTTCACTTCCCTAAACTGTTTGGAAAGTGAGTAATCAATTAGTGTGTTGTAATCCACAAGCCATCAAACACAGTCATTGATTACTTACATAAAACACCTTTCTGAACAATTTAGACAACTGAAAGAAGCTGCTGGTAATAAAGGCAGTTTAATGAAGTGCAGTTAAAACTGCACCAAAACTGTGCTGTGTGAAAGCACCCTTATCTGAGCAAAATAGACCTAGTACATTAAAACACCACCATGCCAGCCTGCAACAGCCTGTCTCCACAACATTAGGAACTGCCATTTGTTGAAAGTGCAACGTGTCCTACGTAATGATTGGACATTAAACCAAAGACGGATGTACTGGAATAAGTGATGTCCTCAGGTTACCCTAACACGTACAGAAGGGTAACATTTTTACTAAAATTGTTGTTAAAGGGAATCTGTCGCCAATTTTTTTTTTTTTTTACTTGAAATTAAATCAAGCCCCTGATCCATATTCTTTTCCTCTCAGTCGTTTTTATTTCCTGATTGTAGATTTCTCTATTCGGCCATCTATATGTGATTGTGGGGAAGACATTCTTGCTTGCACTGCTTTAACAGCAGTCAGAGAGTTACTTTACAGCAGCTTCATGCACATAGGATTCTTAAGACAGATTCTGTCCCCTAGACTTGTATAGGAGAGTTCTCACTGTGAAGGGAGGGGGGAGCTGTGACACCTCCTCTTGTGACTGGTGGACTCTGTGTTATCTGTACACAATGGTGTCTCCTTTCAGTTTGACCCTGCTTTTACTGATAATGAGCACACTGCTGAAAATCTCCCTCTACAGAACAGGAAGTGTCAGACGATTATTAGGCCTAGTGGTCAAAGTGAAAACTGCAGGACTTAAGAATTATTTAAAAAAAAAAATACTGAAAGTCATATGGAAAATTACAAAAAACATGACTAAAAATTCCTAAAAAATGTTTTTAACATAAAAATGTGAGTTAAACAGTAAGTCATTTTTTGATGACACATTCCCTTTAAATCCACGGAAGATGAAAATACTCTGCATTTGACCAGCATTTATGCACAAGTAAGATTTGCAGTGGATTACAGTTCATAGCAAGTTGATGGGCTTCAACAAATCTCATCCACATGCTGCTATTTTTTTTTTTTTTCTTCTGGGAGGAAATGAACCTGTGGTGTGGATGTCAATTTGTGTTATAAATTAATGTATTTTAATGGGGAATTATAAATTTGCAATACAATTTTGAATAGTGTGTTTAAAAAAACCCAAAAAACAATAAAAAAAAAAACAGTGTACTTAGAAGTGTTCCCATCTCAGATATTCATGACATTTCAATAGGATACTCCATAATTGTCTGATAGGTGTGGGTCTCAGTGGTGTCTCCATGCCCAGCATTCAGCTGTGTTAGGAAATCCCATAGGACAGAATGGAGACTACTTTGCAAACACAACCTATTCTGTTCTGCATGAAGACTTTCCAGAGCTCGTTCTGAAGACAGAGGTTTCTCCGTGCACAGTGCTCGGCTCGATTCAGAACTGCCATAGAACAGAATGGAGAATACCTCGCAAGCACAACCTACTCTCCATTGTGCGCAGAGTCTTGCCGGAGTTCGTTCTCAAAATAGGTGCGGATCATGGAAACGTCTCTGTAAACGCTGCTCGTTGTACTCCCAGAACTCCCAAAGAACAGAATGGAGCGTACCTTGCAAGCACAATCCACACTCTGTTTTGCACAGAGATTTTTGGGAGTCAGTTCTCAAGATAGGTGCAAGTCCCAGAGGTAGGACCAGGACTTGCCAAACATTTGTGGCATAGTCTATAAATATGCCAGCAGTGGGAACACCTTTTTTTAATTTACCAATTCCCTTCTGCTATGCTGAGAATACTGCTTTTTTTTTTTTTTTTTTTTCAAAAAACCACAAATTTACTGCAAAATTTTCATGATTTGTTGCGGATCTTTCAGGTTTGCCTGAAGATTATTTATCAGTAGTCATTTGCAGCCAATCCAACCCATGTATTCTTGGCCCAATAAGTCCACTATCCTTAGCAGATCCTCTGCTTTGCTGTATAGTGATGCTGAGCAAGATGACCCATAGGCTGCAGTGCATAGTGTTTATCAGAGGTCTTGACCATAAACACCCCTATGCCTTGTGATGAGGGTAGCAGTCCAACACAGTCCGATACGGATCAATGAGAAAACCCCATGTAACTATTTGTATGCATCAATATGAAATATGAGCTCAGTGCCTTTAGAAAGGAAACAGAGGAAATGGCTCCTCGGTCTGTCTTGGTGTTGGGCCATGTATGAATACCTGACATGTTTTGAATGTTTCAGTTAGGGTGAAGAATTCAGCAGTGTCCCAATTATTTTAGAGGACTCCTCTCATCGCTGAAACAAAACAAACAGAAAAAAGGTGACTTTTGATTGTCTATGAGATGACAAACTGGGGTAAAATGTTAAGGGGCTTTCTCACCACAATGATTAGCTTTTAACATGCAGGAAAGGTAAATGAAGCCTATTACTAAATACATTGCTTTTCTGATTGTGCTTTGTTCAGGAGATAAATAAGATTTTATCTACTGCTTACACAAGTTTCTCTAGGTTACCAACCACCTCTCTCTGCTCTACCTCCTCTCCCATTGCTCCAAGCTGCCATCCAGCCATGATGAGTTGTTCCCTGCTGAGTTATATCTTCAGCACAGGCGCTTGTTTATCTGAGGTAATTTCAAGTTTTAACTCTTAGAGCTATGTAGCCTTGTGCACTACAGTTTACAAACCTCCTGCACTGCTGTCACTGTAACAGGAATTTTTGGGAATGGCAGAGCTGATCTGTCAATCACTGCTATAGACCTACCCACAGCTTGATCAGGAAGTGCGAGTCTGAAGTTGCCCGTGGCTCTGTTAAACAGCATGGTGACTAAACCACTCAAAAAGGGTCTTGCCATGATAGAATATTGACGTAGGAACATCTAAAATGCGCATTTAATCAAGTTTGTAAATCTCTAATTAAAACATATGGCTTATCAGATCAGCACTCTCCTTTCTGTTTCCTATGTGTATTGTTCGTGGTCATGGCTTCCGACCAGCTCTGATCTTCTGCCTTACTGGCCCCGCTTGCTCAGTTGTATCTTCACAGCATTTTATAAAGTGTCACGATTTACGCCAAAAAGTGTCCCCTTATACACCCAAATATGGGCCAAAGAGTGAGAGGGCGAAACAAACTCGTGATAGAACCCCTCTAAGGCTAGTGGTATATAAGAATGGGGTGGACCTTGATAGGCAGACAGACTTATCCAGAAGACGGCATGTCATTTTTAGTGACTTTGTAATGACCGCTTTCAGACCTTATGGGTGCGTTCACATGGTAAAGACAAAATACCGGTCGGATTTTCTGACCGGTATTTAGTCTTTTTTGGCACATAAGGGGATGGCTTTTGTCCGCTGTTTGCAGATTCAAGTCGTCCTCCTTCACACTCACATGTTCATGTTCTGCCTGAAAACCGGGCGGAAGAATGAACATATTCAAGTTTTTAGGTGGTGTCAAAAACCGTCCGGCGGAAAATCCGTGCAGTGTGGACAGCTGCTCGGATTTTCTATTTAAATCAATGTAAAAGGGTGACAATCGGATTAGATGGTTTTCAAATCCAAAAACCGTCTGTGAAACGGACTGAAAAACCTTGCCGTGAGGGCAGGCCCTAAAAGTTAAAAGGGTTATCTCACTACATTGATTCATCTTACCTCAGTCCTGTTTTCTTGGTTTCATTTTAAATTCAGGGGCGGCGTGTTTACTGGCTTCTCCTAGGCTGCAGTAGAAGCCAGGTCTGTAGCTATAGCAACCAGTGCTGGCAGCCTATCATGAGAGAGTGAACAGGTCTGTTTCTATAGCAACCATGGAGGAGGCTGATAAGGAGCCCATAAAAAACATTTAGATGAAGGATATTTTCCATCAGAATAGAAAAGGGATCACGGTATCCAATGGACATATATTTGGCAAAGTGACTTTTTTTGCAATGCGCCTTTAACATACAAGAGCAATTATTTTTGTAGCGGGGACAAATCCCGGTACCTTGAACAGAAGAAATAGTATCTGAGCTAAGTGACTCCAGCCCTATGTATGAGAGGGTTTGCCATCAGACAAGACTATAGATCCTGTGAGAGGCAGACTGTACGCCAGGTAACTTTTCTTACAACAGAGATGTGCTTTGTTTGTATGTTTTTAAATAAGGTTTTTATCAGATGATGATATATTAAATATTACGTGAGTTGATATCATCACTAAGTTAGTTATGTTCATGTCTGTAGTTCATTTACAGTAGAGACTGAATTGATCCACATACAGTCAGTGAAAGTCGGCTGTATGTAATGAATACTGTGACTAAGGGTCTGGCTTCAGTTCGCCAGGAGAAACCACCGGACGGGTTAAATGTGTGCAGCGAGAACACATCTCGGTTTAGTCTTTACTCTGATCGGTCAAAGTACTGAGCCTAAGATCTTACATTTTAAAAAGCAATAAGAGACACTACACAGAAAATTCTCAAAAAAAAAAATCCCAAAAATTCTTCTTTTAATTACAGCTTTTTTTTTTTTTTTTTTTTTAAATATATACTGAAAAAAAATACTGTGTCCCAATAAATTTAGCCATTCTAGGCTGTAAGGGATGTCACATAGCAGCTGCAAAGTGGCCAACAACTGTGCAGACTTGCTGTTAGGCACAATTTCCTTATTGATCGGTAATGGCGACACTGTTTTTATCTGCAAAATCCTTCAGCCAATATTGAATAGAGCCTGTGGTCACACACATTTGCAGGCAAATAATATGACTATGCTGTTTTTAGCTAAATTCTCCCTACTCCATTGTGAGACCTTACCCAAAGCCTCCTTCCTCAGCCTTGTCTGCAGTATTATAATGAGGTTCCTAAACCCGCTCCCTTAGCAGTCCATCAGACAGAAATTAACCTGGTGTTCTCTGGAGGTTTCGGACTTGAAGAAATCCTGCAAAAAAACCACCTGGTTAAAATCCTGCAGACTGACGAACACTGCGGCTTGTTTACACCGTTTATATTCGTGTCTAGCTCTAGTGTTCCTTTTAAGGGTTTGATTAATGCATCCCAGAGACTATAGATATAGAAAATATTAATAACGAAGCTGCATGAACTCCTCAGGTTGCTATAGCTACAGACCTGTTTGATATATCCTGATAGGCTGCCAATGCTGGTTGCTATAGACCTGGCTCATTTGAAAAAAAAAAAAAAAGTTTTGGGGATGTGCAGACCAAATATTGTTTTCTATTACCAAATACATTGCTGTTTTTATTTTACTTTGTTCAGAAGGTAAATGAGATTTTATCTACTGCTAGATAAATTTCTCTTGGTTATCAACCACCTCTCTCTGCTCTTTGGGTATGTTCACACAGCTGATTTGGATGCTGACGGGGATCGTTTTCGACACTCAAAACAGCATCTAAAACGCCCTTTGATCATTTTCCTTTTTTCCTATGGAAAACAGCATCGTAGTTCACACTGTGCTGTTTTGACGCATTGTTTTCCAAGCTGTTTTGGGCCCTGAAAAAAAGGTGTCATGTCAATTCTTTAAATGTTTTCAGTGCTGAAAATCCCGATAGGAATCAATGAAGAGCTGTATATTATTATATTATATATATATATATATATATATATATATATATATATATATATATATATATAAAATATAATATATTATACAGTACAGACCAATAGTTTGGACACACTTCTTATTCCAACAGTTTTCTGTATTTTCAGACTATAAAAATTTGTACGATCACACTGAAGGCATCAAACTATGAATTAACCCATGTGGAATTATATACTTAACAAAAAAGTGTGAAACAACTGAAAATCTGTCTTATATTCTAGGTTCTTCACCTTTTGCTTTGATTACTGCTTTGTACACTCTTGCCATTCTCTTGATGAGCTTCAAGAGGTCATCACCTGAAATGGTTTTCACTTCACAGGTGTGCCTTGTCTGGTTAATACGTAGGATTTCTTGCCTTATAAATGGGGTTGGGACCATCAGTAAGTGTCCCCTAGTGCAGTGGCAAAAACCATCAAGCGCTCCAAAGAAACTGGCTCACATGAGGAGCGCCCCAGGAAAGGAAGACCAAGAGTCACCTCTGCTGCGGAGGATAAGTTCATCCGAGTCACCAGCCTCAGAAATCGCAGGTTAACAGCAGCTCAGATTAGAGAGCAGGTCAATGCCACACAGAGTTCTAGCAGCAGACACATCTCTACAACAACTGTTAGGGCGCGTTCACACGGCAGTGGACAAATACCGGTACGTTTGCCGGCCGGTACTTGTCCTGTTTTGCGGCCGTCCCCACGGCCGCGCGGGGGGGCGGTTTTTCTCCGCGATGAGCGGAGAACAGTCCTCCCCCCTCCCATTGAAGTGTTTATATTCTGTCCGGAAACCGGACGGAAGAATGAATATGCTCAATGTCTTTTGAGCGGCCCGCGGGCGGAAAAACCGCCGGGCGGAAAACGCGTGCAGTGGGGACTGCTGCGCAGGTTTTCAATAGAGCACAATTGTGCTCATTTTCGGCCGGTTTTTCAGGCGGGCTGAAAAACCGCAAACCGGCAAAAAAAAACGTCCGAAAACCCGTGCCGTGGGGACATGGCCTTAAGAGGAGACTGTGTGCAGCAGGCCTTCATGCTGCTGAATTTTTTTTTTCTCCAGGAATATTGGTTTTAACAAAAATGTCCTTTTTTGATGTACGTTCCTTTCATACAAGAATTGGCACTGGATGGAAGTTTAGGTGAAGGGTGAATACATTTGTTTGTGAATGGACTTGGAACACCTATTCAGCCTCGCTCTGAATATTTGTGAATAGACTAGTTTTATGAATGGACTTGGAATGCCATTCAACCTCGTTGTGAGGACGTGGGTATAAAAGACTGTTTTACGGTGTAGTGTGCAGCATATCTGATGAAGCGAGCTTGAGACTCGCGAAACGCGTTATATGCAGTTCAAATAAATCAGTTAATCCTTTTTTGTAACCCATTTGTGCTTTGTATACTAAGCGCTCTAGCCCCCAAGAGTATTCCCATAGTTGAGTCTCCAACCGACACCTTAGGTTTAGTTGGATACCACTACTTTTCCTGATCACTTTCCTCGGCGTTCCTCGGGACGGAAGCGGGGACCGGAGCTGCTGCGGAATAAGAGTCTCTATATTAAGAGACACAGCGCAAAGACGAGCTGTACCGTTTAATCAGTACAGCTCGAAAAGGTTTTTAACGCTGTTTAGTAATTGTAGATATACAAAGGACCCGATCTGCGCTCTGCTTCAATTCCAGCACCTAGCGTGTTCTCCGTAATAACGGTTAACCGCATTGTGATTGGGTACTCGAAAGAGATAACGTAGCCAACTCGGGTCACAACGTTAAGTGGTAAACAGGGAGACTTGGTACCAATAAAATCAGGTCCTCTGAAAGCGGGCAAGTTGTTCAGTGGTGTGCGCAATCGGCTTCTCCATCTGCTGAATACAAGCAATCTCGGCAAACCACTCATCAAGGCTTAGTGTATGTTCACAGAGCTTACTTGGATGCTGATTTTTCAGCACTCAAAACAGCATCAAAACCTCGCCTGAAACTCGCTTCTTCAGAAGAGGTTTTAGATGTGTTTCTCGGTGCGGTTTTGGACAAGGTTTTCACCCATACAAATTAATAGCCAGGGCAAAAACCACACCGAGAAACGCTCAAACACAGCAAAAAAAGTCTAAGAACGCGCCAAGGTTTTGGATGAGGTTTTGAAGCTCTCTATTGATTCCTTTGGGGATTTTCAGCAAAACAGTGTCCAAAGATGCGCCTAAAACACATGTAAAAACCTTGTCGTGTGGAAACTACAACGCTGTTTTACATCGGAATCAATGAAAATGAACTGAGGGCGTTTTTGATGCTGTTTTGGGAGCAGAAACGCTTCAAAGACGGCGTCAAAATCAACCGTGTGAACATAACTTTTAGTGTATTAGAAGACTTCCCTTGTCGAGCTATAAGGCTGCGTTCACACGGCACAGGACAAATACCGCCCAGTTTGCCATTGCCTATGCAATGCATTAGGTTGTATTAACAATCGCGCCCCCTAGTGGTCAAGCACCATAGGGGGACTAAATTTTACAGTAAAAAAAAATAAAGTTTTAACGTACAAACCAAAAAGTATTAAAAGTTCAAATCACCACCCTGTCCCCATTTTACAAATAAAATCATTAAAATAATAAAAAAGTTACACAAAATTTGGTATCGCCGCGTCCGAAAACAGTCTGATCTATTAAAATATAACATCATTTATCCGGTAAGCTGAACACCGTAGAAGAAAAAAAATTCCAAACGCCAAAATTGCGTTTTTTGGTCATTTTACGTCACCCCAAAAATGGAATAAAAATGATAAAAAAGTCACATGCATTCCAAACTACTAGCGATAAAAAGTACACTTCAGCTTGCAAAAAATGCCCCCTCACTGACGTCCGTAGGTGTTAGTACAAAAAAGTTATTGGTCGCACAAACTGGCGCCGCGCCGCAAATGTCAAAAATAGAAAATTTTGGAATTTTTTTATGGTACCAAAACATAACGGAAACCCTACATGTTTGGTATTGCCGGATGCGTAACAACCTGTAGAATACAGATAACAGAATGTATTGACCAAAGATTGAACGCCGTAAAAGCAAAACACCCAGAAACATGGCGAAAATACGTTTTTTTTTTCCACAATTTGTCCCACTTGGAATTTTTTTGCGGTTTCCCAGTATAGTCTATAGTATAGTGAATAACACCATTAGAAAGTACATCTTGTCCCGCAAAATAAAAGCCCTCGTGTCTATGTAGGTGGAAAAATAAAGAAGTTATAGCTTTCAGAAGGCGAGGAGGGAAAAACGAACGTGTCACATAAAAACAAAACCCGGGTCCTGAAGGGGTTAACTTAAGGGGGCTGAATAATTTCGCACGCCCTACTTTTCAGTTTTTTTTATTATTTACAAAAGTTTAAAATATCCAATAAATTTCGTTCCACTTCACAATTGTGTCCCAGTTGTTGGTGATTTTCACAAAAATTTTTAAATTTTATATCTTTGTTTGAAGCCTGAAATGTGCCAAAAGCTTGAAAAGTTCAAGGGGGCCGAATACTTTCGCAATGCACTGTAGATGGAGTTATATGACGTGCATTGGAGCACTTTTTGTTTACTTTAGTTGATGAACTGGGATTCCCTTTTAACAAGCCATACTAGTACTGGTTATTGATGACGTGTTTAAAAAAAAAAAAAAAAAAAGTCAACCTTTTAGTAGCATAGGCGATCATGCCGGAAAACTGAGCTCTCCAAATGAAGCATCCTGTCCACAGCCCTGGTGCTGACTGTTCTTAGACTCTTGATATGGATATTGCGGTAAACCCCAAATTATTCTGGAACAACCCAGTGGTAGAGAGAGTGCGGGCTCTTCAGTGTGGAATAGGAACTAGCCATGTGAATCCCCGCGCTGGCTTAATGCTGTCCTGGTGTCTGGGTTAAGAAGGCTTTGTTGATGCAACACCTCAGTCATGTGCAGGGCCATGTGATGAGACAGTAGGGCGGCCATTTCTTTCACTCACAGAAGTCACTGCTCCAACTTCCTGGGGATGAGTTGACTTTCCTTCCTAAGGTCAAAGTTGTTCCAGAAGGGGCAGGCAGCCCCCATTCCATTCATTGCATGGCCAGAGAGGAAGTGCCTGATAAATGCCCCTATTCTAAACAATGTATGCCTTATCAGATCCATGTATACACAGCCTTATCCTTCATACACTGGGGAGATGCACAGCTAGATCCTTCACACACTGTATATAGAGGCACGGCTTCATCCTTCACACGCTGTATATAGAGGCACAGCTTCATCCTTCACACGCTGTATATAGAGGCACAGCTTCATCCTTCACACACTGTATATAGAGGCACAGCTAGATCCTTCACACACTGTATATAGAGGCACAGCTTCATCCTTCACACACTGTATATAGAGGCAGCTTCATCCTTCACACGCTGTATATAGAGGCAGCTTCATCCTTCACACGCTGTATATAGAGGCAGCTTCATCCTTCATACGCTGTATATAGAGGCAGCTTCATCCTTCATTCGCTGTATATAGAGGCAGCTTCATCCTTCACACGCTGTATATAGATGCACAGCTTCATCCTTCATACGCTGTATATAGAGGCAGCTTCATCCTTCATACGCTGTATATAGAGGCACGGCTTCATCCTTCATACGCTGTATATAGATGCACAGCTTCATCCTTCATACGCTGTATATAGAGGCAGCTTCATCCTTCACACACTGTATATAGAGGCACAGCTTCATCCTTCACACGCTGTATATAGAGGCAAGGCTTCATCCTTAAAACGCTGTATATAGAGGCACGGCTTCATCCTTTATACGCTGTATATAGAGGCACGGCTTCATCCTTTATACGCTGTATATAGAGGCACGGCTTCATCCTTTATACGCTGTATATAGAGGCACGGCTTCATCCTTCACACGCTGTATATAGAGGCAGCTTCATCCTTCACACGCTGTATATAGAGGCACGGCTTTATCCTTCACACGCTGTATATAGAGGCATGGCTTCATCCTTCATACGCTGTATATAGAGGCACGGCTTCATCCTTCATACGCTGTATATAGATGCACAGCTTCATCCTTCATACGCTGTATATAGAGGCAGCTTCATCCTTCACACGCTGTATATAGAGGCACAGCTTCATCCTTCACACGCTGTATATAGAGGGCACGGCTTCATCCTTTATACGCTGTATATAGAGGCACGGCTTCATCCTTCACACGCTGTATATAGAGGCACGGCTTCATCCTTCACACGCTGTATATAGAGGCACGGCTTCATCCTTCACACGCTGTATATAGAGGCACGGCTTCATCCTTCACACGCTGTATATAGAGGCACGGCTTCATCCTTCACACGCTGTATATAGAGGCACGGCTTCATCCTTCACACGCTGTATATAGAGGCACGGCTTCATCCTTTATACGCTGTATATAGAGGCACGGCTTCATCCTTCACACGCTGTATATAGAGGCACGGCTTAAAACTTCATACGCTGTATATAGAGGAACGGCTTCATCCTTCATACGCTGTATATAGAGGCACGGCTTCATCCTTTACACGCTGTATATAGAGGCACGGCTTCATCCTTCACACGCTGTATATAGAGGCACAGCTTCATCCTTCACACGCTGTATATAGAGGCACAGCTTCATCCTTCACACGCTGTATATAGAGGCACAGCTTCATCCTTCACACGCTGTATATAGAGGCACAGCATTGATACACCTTGCAGTTCATCTGTCCTACACCATATGTATACTGACAGTTATGCACTGTATATATGCATATGCTCACGTAGCTCTGGTAAAATCCCAGGCAGGAATTGGCTTTGGTTGCTACTGATAAACATCTGCCATGTAATTATGTGTTCTTAGTGGCTGCAGTAATGATGCTTGGCAATTGGGACCTTTTTTAGTAGACAACCTCTTCAGAACGATGGCTAGTCACTTTAAGATTTCAGCCTCCACCACTGTAGCTCCTTGATGTCCCAGGTTTATATGGCTGCTAATATGTTCCTTTCCCATCGTGGGCAGCACTAGTAACACTCTTCTGAAGCGGTCCTTCCCTGCTATGTGAAGAATCTAGTGTAAGATACTATTTGAAGATATTGTGATTATTACTGGTGTTCTTGAACCTCTGGGGATGCTGAGCTTGTGATCATGGGTGATTCCTGTTCAACAGTGCATTACCTATTTGTTTCCTTTTGCTAGCTAGAGCAAGTGAAGCTGCAGTAAAAAGCATTAGGGATGGACATCTCAGCCGCTGAGACCGGAGACTTTCTTTGATGGCAAACATCATTGTAGCTTAGCTGCAGTCACTGGAGCAGGGAGAAATTTGTAATGGCTAAAGCTTTTTCATATATATGTTATGTATAGTCCGCTTTACTGAATGCAGCGGAGGACTTGTAATGTAATATGAGGGTCAGCAGACCAATGTTTTTCCCACCACTTAGACCCCCAGAATTGAATGTTTAAAGGGGTTGTGTCACCATGTTGTTTCACAGAGCAAAAAGCAGCTTCAGATTCATGTATCCTGTCTCTTTCTGGTTAAGCTGTGGGTGGTTCTATAGCAGTGATCATGTCCACTCCATATTCACAGGTCTTCTAATTGCACTAACATGAGAGCAGATCTTCTCTCTAGAGCAGAGGGCTTCAGAGCTTAAAGTAAACAATCAAAAGTAAATACTCTCATTTGTTTGTGAGAGATAATGGTTCTCATGTCGCCAGCAGTCCTGTATGCCGACCTGTATTGATGTCACTCCCTGCTTTCTGATAAGATAAAGAGCAGAGAGAGGAGATAGCAGAACGGTATCCAGAGACAACTGTGTGCACTCAGAGCAGATAAAATCTTTTATCTTCTCAACAAAGCAAAATAAAGCAATATATTTGGAAAAAGCCTTTAATTACCTGTCCCTACATTCTGAAAGCAAATCTTTGTAGGGAGGTAACCACATTAAAGCTTATCCTACAATATTTGAGTATGCATACAAGATTGCACCAGTAATTTTGTTGTCATAAAGAAGTCTACTTTAGTGGTATATAAATAGAGCCTTTGGGCTTGACTGGTGAATTTGTGCTAAGTGAACCACAGTGATGCTCATTACTAGACGTCTGTGACTGCAGAGTCCCGCGCTACATTATGTAGTGTGACCATTGCTTTCTTATCTGTACAGTTGTATCGCTTTCTTTTATACTGCCACTCAATAAATAGCACTGCAAGCAAATGCTATAACGTTTCATTAGCAATTGTTTGAATTTTTTTTCCTCATTGTGCAGTACTATGAGAGTTTGGGCCATATAAAAATGCACTGAAAAAGATGATGGAGCCATATTTTTCTTTGTATTTGTAAAAATAAGTTTGCACTAGTTTTCCTAATTACCTGCTCTAGAAATACAATACACAATAATCCTCATCTGTTATATACATTGTTCCCTCAAGTTGTCCCCTCAACAAAATGGAGCGATGTAATCAGTGCAGGTACATAAAATTCCAAATTTTTAAAAATTTCTTCACAACATATCCAAACAAATGGTCCCTCAAGTTATAAAGGCCTTGGGATACAATCTATTCACCATACAATGGTCTTAAAACCACACTTGGCATACAGGGGGCGACATGTATGAATGGGGCTGCGGTAGATATCTGGCATCTTTTCAGCCCGATATCAGGCGCAGCCCCGTTCATGCATGTTTAAATCTCCCCACGCCATTCTTGGGAGCATTACATAGCACCTGCAGCACTTTGTAATATGCCTGATCTCAGGGGGCATGCGGGAGGCGGGGCGTGCTAGAACCGTATGAATCTATAAATTATTGCTTCACTATGGCATTTCTAGGCGCATTACTGTTGGAACAGGTAAACCACTTTCAAAGTGGTTTACCTGAGTCAGAAGTGTCGCCCTAGTGCTGGAATGCGTCTGATATATGACCCGCTGTAGAGCGGATTCATAAATCAGGCGCATTCTATGCCATTATTATGCGCATTAAATTGGGCGTTCGCACGCCAAGTTTCATGTATGTCGCCCACAATGTCTAAAGACACTGCTGATCTGCGGGCACATGTGATTGATGGAAGATCCCACCAATTCTAGTGAACATTTTACTTGTAAACCATTTGTATTAATGAAGTGTATGCAGTGATTGGCAGTCTAGTAGCACCTCTCTACAGTACAGTGTGGTATTACGTGTTCTGTACTTGTTTTTACATGTACCAGGATGAGTGGCTCCTTTGGGCACGGGGTGAGGTTGGACATTTTTTTTCTTTTTTATTGGACAAGGGGACACATTTATTATGTCATTGTAAAAGGGTTGTGGTATCTGTAAAAGGGGCATGGTTTAGTGTGCAACAACAACAAAAAAAAATGTGGCCAAACTTTGCTGCAATTAGTTGCTTAAAGTGATGAGATAGTAATTAGCATAAAGTAACTAATAGAAGGTATAAAGCTGGACTTTACAAAGAACAAAAGAAAAAATGTGCTACAAGAATGTGAACACATGAAGTCCAGCATCCACATACCAAGTAGTGAATGAAACTTGGCCTATTAAAACCGAAAAAGAAACATAGGCGTAAGATAAAAAAAAAAGCTGTACAGCTACAAACCAAGTGAATGACGCGTTTCAGACTAGCGTTCCTATTCACAGACCAGTTATGTTAGACTATACAGTCTTAACATGCGCCAGATTTATCAACAGTATGATAAATGGAAGAGGATTTCCATCTCTCAGCCTCTCTGACTGCTGTTTGTGAGGATTTTCTGTATCTATAATATATATTATATATATATATATATATATATATATATATATATATATATATATATATATAATATATATATTTATATATATATAAATTTCTGCTTTATTTTATTTAATTTTGCATTGTTTGGCCTTTTGGGGCTTGGCACCAATTACTAGTTTCCCATAGTTATGGGGGCACATTTATCATGGTAATTGTGTTAGAATTCTGGCACCATTTGTACCAAAAATACTGGAGTCGATGCTTTACACCACATTGTTGTGTTTTAGACCATTTCTAGACATTTCTGCATTTGGCCCAACAAAAGTGTGGCCTGAGTAAAGGGGCTGTGGTATCTGTAAAAAGGGCGTAGCTTAGCATGCAACACCATGTGTCAGCATTTTGGCGCAGTTAGTGGCATAAAGTGAGCCAACCTATAAAAGGCGTAAAGTTAGACTAGACTGTTTTAATGTGCCAGATTTCTTAACACTATGATAAATGTGGCGCATTGTAAGACTGTGTAGCCTAACTTTAGACTTGGGCTTTGTTCACACGGCGTAATTGCGGCCGTACAGTACGGCTGCAATTACGCCGGGTGATTTGGGAATCTCGCTGATCAACGCGTACTCCCGCGAGAGAGGGGGGGAGCCGGTGGGCCACCGGCCCCATTGACATGCATTACTCGCGGCGCGTATTCGCTGCAAGTAATTGACATGTCACTTACCTCCCCGCGCGTACAATCCGATCGTATTGTACGAGCGCGGAGAGGAGGCGTAATCCATAGTTCTCTATGAGAACTATGGATTACCGTAATTTCGGCACGCATCTCGCCCGTATTAGAGCGCAAATACGCGGCGAAATGCGTGCCAAAATTACCCCGTGTGAACATACCCTAAGAGTTAGACACTATTGACAAATGGTTCCAACATACAATGGTCGTCCTGGAACCAATTAATATTTAGGGACCACAGAAGAGGTATTTATAACTTCACTCAGTTAATGTCCTCATGGTGATCCACTATGAAACGCGCTGGAGATCAGGGCATATTGTCCCAATGGTTGGACTCCTGTAGGTCTGGTTTGGATGTGTTATCTGGTGAGTGACCATTGTTCCAGATGCAGTAGAGCCCACAGTACCGGGATGCACATTTATATTGGAATGCCCAACATTCGGGTCCTTTTGGTCTAATATTCTTGGCTTTCTACATGTAAAGTCAAAGATCTCCCAACAAAATTTCAAAGAAGGTTATATAGATACCTTACATTCAAGACAGAAAATCCTATCCTTTTAACCTGGAAACCTCCCAAGAAGCCTTCAGTGAAGCATTGGGTACTAATTAATCGGTTCAGATTTAGCGCTTTAGAAGATTACTTCTGCAGCTAGATGTCTCCCTGACAGATTTCGAATCATGGTTCAATGTGTGAACATCGGCAGCTTTGTGGGCAGGAATGTGGTAGTAATCCATTGATTTTATTTCTGATATGTTGTATTGCAGTGGACTACGTTAAGTGCTTCCTTGAAGACTCTTCTCAGGGACATATTCTGTGGATGCCTCCTTAGCGCCCTCAGTTAGTATGATAATTGCATTTTTGAGGACTTTGGTTTCCGCAGCACTTTATCGGACAAATGTTATGGTTCTTCTTTTTCTTTGCAAAGTGCTTGGTATCTTTTTGTATGGTTATTTGAAAATGCAAACATAACCTCTAAAAAAAAATTAAAAAAAAAAAAAAAAGTTTGCAAAAGGCTTATGCAAGCTTAAGGAGCTAGAGTCCAAAAGATAGTCTCTATTACCACGTAAAATAGCAGACATTTTCTGTCTAGGGGCCTCTTAAAGGAGCTGTCTGCTTTAGAGAATTCTAACTGTAATAGAGTTAACGGGGTTGTACTAAATGTGTTTATTTTATTTTTTCAAAGTGGATTATTCACTTATCAGGACCATAAAAAAATAATAATTAAAAAAAAAAAAAAAAAAAAAGTACTACTGACCCCCTAAAGCTGCCACTACTGCAATGTTTCTTGCTGGTGCCCCACCAATGACTTCATGTCGGGGTTCACTTAGTGCTGCAGTCAATCACTGGCCACGCATGCAGGCTGAGGCCATTAATTGGCTATAGCATTACAGAAACCATAGACATGACTGGTGGGAGACCAGAAAGGAACTGAAAGGGGTTTTGCCACGAAGTAAAATTGACATGGGAAGCTTTCAAATGAAATAACAAACATTTTCACCATTCATTATTATTAAAAATTCTGGACCGTTTTTGATTTAGCTGCTCCTTTAGTGATCCATTGTTTACAGCTCGTCTCCAGGGGACACGACCAGGGCTGAGAGCTTCTCAGTCCTGTATTTACTATTTTGCCATAGGCAAACTTAAACTCTATCAGTTCTCTATCTATTAAACACTAAAACGTAACTTTTATTATATCTAACTCTTAACCTCTATACACACTATTTAAAAACCTGATCTCTATCCTCATCATTTAACCCTTTGCTTCTGAAAGAGGGAATAACTCCCTTTCTATCATCAAGTCTGGTGGAACCCCACCTATTAACAGGAGAGCCTTATATCTATAGCAAAGTACTAGCTTCAGTAAGGGATCCCAAGCCAACTACTTGGGCAGTCGTCCCTAATCTCATAGACACAGAACAAATAAGGCCCCCTTGTGACACCTGCTGCAGCAGGTGACACTTGTAGACAGAGGTGAGAGATCACAATTTAAAACGTCATGCTGACCTCGCCGCATGTTTCACCAGCTAACCTGGCTTTATCAAGGCTTAGAGGGTCGATCACATGTGGTCTGAGCTCACTTCCATTTATATCATGTTAGGTAAACACCCCATACAGGTGCTCACCAATTAGCTATCAGAGAATCCACATAAAACCCACTCCCCCCTTCCGCGCGTGCACACTCATAACATGTCCTGCTGAAGCTGCCACCATGCTCTCATGAGCCAACAACCTTCAGTCAAATTTGCCATCTCCATAATAGGCTTGCGCCCCATCTTACCGTACTGCCCGTGCCAATGCACTGCACGAACAAACCTCAGCCCTGACTGTGATGGGCTTCCATCTCACTTCTCTCATATTATTGCAACTGCGTGCCTCACCTCGAATTAACTAAGCAGACTAGGTATCACATTACACAGCACACTGCCATCTTTGTCAATTCCATAAGCCCCTTCTCTTCATATCTAATATGCATATTCATTGAGAATATAAACTCACTGTACAATAGACCACTGTCATATTATCTTCCCATAAGCTACTTCTCCTATGTATGTAATATGCATATTCATTCCAATAGGCTGCAGACCCCATTAATACATGTTCCACTGCATTGTTTGTCTCAAGACTATATTTCATAAACTACTTCTCTTTCACATGTAATATTCATATCATTTTAATACTGTAGGCCCTATGGCTAGCCCTCCCTCCCTCCCACAGTCTGACCTCACAAGTTCCCCATTGAAGATTCTCTCCTACGGCTCACAGCTAGCCATTCAATCCACCACATCACAATGGGAGCATGTAAGAACTCCAGTATCCTCAAATGCCACCGCATCCAGCTGCATCCGCCTCGTACTAGACCAGCGCCGCTAGCAGGAACAATAAATCTCTACATACATGAGTACATACATGAATAGTCCCTTGCAAAAGCACTATACATGCATCCCTAATTTGTTAAATAGAAAACGTGGCCTCACGTGATGAATATCTGTCATCATTACAGGACCCAGGGACAATGAGGAAAAACGTAGAGGCAAAAGGGGGAGAGGAGAGGGGAGGGGGGAAGGGGCGCGAGGAAGATGGAAGGGAGGGAAAAAAACAAAAAACAAACAAAAAAAAAAACACATATGAACTCTGATGCTTCCATAGTCATATATTCAACTGTGCTATATCCACTTGACCGACACAGACTCAATACATTGAAACCTAAAGGCCTAAACGAAGGCTTTTCATTTTCGGCATTTATTTGATCTTGCTGATTCCCTATATAATAATTTTTGAAGAAACATGATATATGTGATTAAGTACGGTCAAGTGGATATAGCACAGTTGAATATATGACTATGGAAGCATCAGAGTTCATATGTGTTTTTTTTTTTTTTTTTTTTCCCTCCCTTCCATCTTCCTCGCGCCCCTTCCCCCCTCCCCTCCCCTCTCCTCTCCCCCCTTTTGCCTCTACGTTTTTCCTCATTGTCCCTGGGTCCTGTAATGATGACAGATATTCATCACGTGAGGCCACGTTTTCTATTTAACAAATTAGGGATGCATGTATAGTGCTTTTGCAAGGGACTATTCATGTATGTACTCATGTATGTAGAGATTTATTGTTCCTGCTTGCGGCGCTGGTCTAGTGCGAGGCGGATGCAGCTGGATGCGGTGGCATTTGAGGATACTGGAGTTCTTACATGCTCCCATTGTGATGTGGTGGATTGAATGGCTAGCTGTGAGCCGTAGGAGAGAATCTTCAATGGGGAACTTGTGAGGTCAGACTGTGGGAGGGAGGGAGGGCTAGCCATAGGGCCTACAGTATTATTAAAATGAGTATGAATATTACATGTGAAAGAGAAGTAGTTTATGAATATAGTCTTGAGACAAACAATGCAGTGGAACATGTATTTAATGGGGTCTGCAGCTCTATTGGAATGAATATGCATATTACATACATAGGAGAAGAGCTTTATGGGAAGATAATATGACAGTGGTCTATTGTACAGTGGAGTTTATATTCTCAATGAATATGCATATTAGATATTGAAGAGAAGGGGCTTATGGGAATTGACAAAGATGGCAGTGTGCTGTGTAATGTGATACCTAGTCTGCTTAGTTCATTCTAGGTGAGGCACGCAGTTGCAATAATATGAGAGAAGTGAGATGGAAGCCCATCACAGTCAGGGCTGAGGTGTTTGTTGGTGCGGTGCATTGGCGCGGGCAGTACGGTATAGATGGGGCGCAAGCCTATTATGGATGATGGCAAAATTTGACTGAAGGTGGTGGGCTCATGAGAGCATGGTGGCAGCTTCAGCAGGACATGTTATGAGTGTGCACGCGCGGAAGGGGGAGTGGGTTTTATGTGGATTCTCTGATAGCTAATTGGTGAGCACCTGTATGGGGGTGTTTACCTAACATGATATAAAAGGAAGTGAGCTCAGACACATGTGATCGGACCCTCTAGCCTTGATAAAGCCAGGTTAGCTGGCGAAACATGTCGGCGAGGTCAGGCATGACGTTTTAAATTGTGATCTTCACCTCTGTCTACAAGTGTCACGTGCTGCAGACGGTGTCACAAGGGGGCCTTATTTGTTCTGTGTCTATGAGATTAGGGACGACGTTGGCTTGGGATCCCTTACTGAAGCTAGTACTTTGCTATAGATATAAGGCTCTCCTGTTAATAGGTGGGGTTCCACCAGACTTGATGATAGAAAGGGAGTTATTCCCTCTTTCAGAAGCAAAAAGGGTTAAATGATGAGGATAGAGATCAGGTTTTTAAATAGTGTGTATAGAGGTTAAGAGTTAGATATATAAAAGTTACGTTTTGGTGTTTAATAGATAGAGAATGATAGAGTTTAAGTTTGCCTATGGCAAAAAATTAGTAAATATAGTGATCAAAAGTCACTCTTAGTTCTCTTGCGAGATTCCCAATTTTTTGGAGATTATGTGACTCCTCAGTCCTGGTCGCACATGCTCAGACATCACCTCTCCTCTCAGGCAGCTACTGAGTGTTCAAACCCCAGGTGCTGTCACTCTACTCTCCTGTCCTCTGTACTCCTTAGTAATTAGTCAAACAGTGCAATAAATAAAAAAAAAACCTCAATCATGTATGTGGCATTGATAAAGACAAGAAAAAACACACAGGTTTGGTTCCTGCAGGGATTTGAATCTAGGACCCTTGTGCTGTGAAGCAAAAACATTACCTCTCAGCTACTTGCAGCTTTATGCCTAAACAGACCTTTCTTTGACTACAGAGAGGGGAAGCCTGGTGATATCATCCTGCTGGGTCACATGATAAGCAATTAAAACAAATCACACACGCCCCCTTCTGAGCACACAGAGCTGATGAGCTGGATTCAGGAGGTATGAAATGTGATCGTGGCAAAACCCCTTTAATAGCAACAGCATGTTCAGGGGTGAGTTTAGATTATTAGTAGCTCAGTCAGATTGGCTGGCGAACATTTTCAAGTCCTACCACAGATTCTCAATGGGATTTAGGTCTGGACTGTGATTGGGCCTATGTAACACATATGCTTTGATCTAAGCCATTCTATCGTAGCTTTGACTGTAAGTTTAGGCTCTTTGTCCTGATGAAAGCTGAAGCTACGCCCCAGTCTCAAGTCTTTTGCAGCTTCTAACAAGTTTTCCTCCAGGATTGCCCTGTATTTAAAGGGGTTGTATCATTACATTAAATGGTCTTCAGAATAAGGGGACAGTGAAAACAAGCAACTTTACAATTGGACGTCATTTGCAAAGCTGTCTTGTTTTCACTGTCTCCTTATCTTCGTTTTCTGTAAAACACTTTTCCCCCAGTGCCAGTCGGATTCCACCTCCTTTCATTTCATTGGCTGACGGCTCTACTAATTTACATTCTGTCTGGCCCCCGGTCGTATTCACGGGAGCGTGCATTCCTGCCTCTCTCACTCAGAGTAAGGGACCGGCAACAATTTCACTCTATACAGCCAGCAGCTGCACAGTAACACTGCAGCTGCTTCTACAATCAGAAAACGGCAGAATTGTGCTTCGCTGCCTAATGCTCCTGCGTGTAAACATAGAAGGGAGACAGATCTGTGCTGCTCTGGATGAGTTCATAGAAGACTGGATTCAACTGTAACAAACCTCCAGCTGTGAGAGGAGAAGATATCAGTGCTCTGAGTGCATAGAAGACTGTCTAGACTGAATGCAGGTCTGTGGTATGTAAACAAACAGCTCTTACAAAAGAAGACTGCATAGGGAGAGGAACTACACAGTGACATGTGGACTCAGACAAAGGGGGGGAGAGCAGGGATGTGCTATCCCCTCCCACTGATCTCAAACACACTGACTCGGGAGCGAGCACAAACAGTGAAGGGGGGGGTTGATGTCATCCCCCCTTCAGTTAAGAAACACCCAGCTGGGAGGGGAAGAAACGTCCCTGGATTTGAAGAGCTGAGAAACTGAAAGTACAATGAAACAGGCGAGCTGATGAAACAATAAATCCCCTTTAACTCCATCCAACTTGCTATCAACTTTGACCAGCTTCCCAGTACCTGCTGAAGCAAAGCCTTCCTCCAGTATGATGCTGCCACAATGGGGACGGTGTGTTCTGGGGATGTGCAGTGTTGGCTTTCCTGCACATATAGCGTTTGGCATTTAGGTCTCATCTGATTAGAGCACCTTCTTCTACATGTTTGCTGTGTCCCCTACGTAGGTTTTTGAAAGCTGCAAACAGGACTTCTTGGCTCGTTTTCAAAAATGGTTGTTGTCTTTCACTCTCCCATAAAGGCCAGATTTGTGGAGTACACGATTATTAGTTGTCCTGTGGACAGATTCTCCCATCTGAGATGTGGAACTCTGCAGCTCCTCCAGAGTAACCCTGGGCCTCTTGTCTGCTTCTCTAATTAATGAGTTTAGGTGGACAGCCATGTCTTGGTAGGTTAGCAGTTGCGCCATGCTCCTTCCATTTACGGATAACGGATTGAACAGTGCTTTGGGAGATGTTCAGAGCTTGGGGTATTTTTTTTTTTTTTTTTTTAAACCTAACTTTGCAATACACTTTGCCACAACTTTATCCCTGAGCTGTCTGGTGTGTTCCTTGATTTTCATGAAGCTGTTTGTTCACTAATGCTTTCTAACAAACCTCTGAGGCTTTCACAAAACTGCCGTAATTATTCTGAGAATGAAATCTATTCTTATGTACTGTACTCACTAATAAGGTGACTTCTAGAGGCAATTGGTCACACTGGATTTTAGTTAGGGGTATCAGAGTACAGGGGACTGAATACATGTGCTACACTTTTCAGTTTTTTAAATTTGCAAAAATTTGGAATAACACGTATCATTTTCTTTATACATCACAAATACTTACTACTTTTGTGTTGCTTGATTGCGTAACGAGTCAATAAATATATTTAGGCCATGTTCACACGGCTTAAAATTGGACGTATTTCAGTCCGTAATTACGCACCGGAGTGCACGAATTACGGCTGGAATACGTCCATTCATTACGGTAATCCCAGTTCTCATAGAGAGCTATGGATTACGTCTCCTCTCCCTGCTCGGAGAATCCGCCGCGGGGGGGGGATAAGTGATATGTGAAGTACTAGCAGCGTATACGCGCCGCTGGTAATGCAAGTCTATGGGCCAGCGAGATGCCGGCCCCCGCTCCCGCCCCCGCGCCCGCCCCCCGGCACACGGCGGTATTGCGGGGCGGAAGTACGCCCTGCAAATAAGCCATGTAAACATAGCCTTAGGGTATGTTCACACGACTTATTATGGGGCGCATTTCGGCACGTATTTCGCGGCGTACTGCACTCTAATACGAGCGAGATGCGCCCCATAATTACGGTAATCCATAGCTCTCATAGAGAACTATGGATTCTGCCTCCTCTCCCCTGCAGGTCAATTAAAGATGTGCTGCTGGGTTCCCTCACAGGTTACAGCCGATTGTTGAGGGACAGCCTGTAATCAGCTCACTGGGTTTGTCCTAAACTTTCAACCCTCTTATTTTTTGTAATTGGTCATGTAGTATGTGTTAAAGGGGTTACCTAGGCCTATAAAATTGATGGCCTGTCTTGAGGACAGTCCATCAGTGTAAGATCGGCAGAGGTCCAGCTCTTTGTTTGCATGTGCTTGTACTAGCACACGTTGTACTTTTCTTGGGGACTGTGCTAGGTATTAGTGTTTAAGTAAATGAGACACAGCTGCAGTACTTGGCGGAGCTGCTATAAAGAGAATGGGGTGTGCTGGTAGGAGCACATGTAAATAGTGAGGAAGTTACGGCGCCTGTTCTTCAGCACTGTGGCCCCTTCAAACAGCTTCTGGTGGGGTGTTGGGAGCTGGACCTCCACCTATATAAAATAATTGCTTATCCTGAAGATAGGCTATCAATTAGTAATGTCTGGACAACTCTTTTACTACCACATAATGCCCACAATTGCTCGTTGTGGTCCCAGAATAGCGCAGTTCTCTTTTTTTTTCACACCATGCCGACCACGGACTATATTCATTTGTTATGTCTTGTCCTCTTCACAGGGAAGAAGAAATACCAGTTGACGTGTTAAGACAGAGGGAAGCAAAATGGCTGGACATGCTGTTAAATTGGGACAAATGGATGGCAAAGAGACACAAGAAGGTAGGTTAATAGTATGTGAATATGGGCAACAGATTTATCTGTGCCTTGCTCCTCATGTCCTCATTCAGTAACCTCGCCACCCTATCATCTGGGTGCAGCACGGCAGGGTGTGCTCAGAGCACCCTTGGGTGTTTTGGGATATTTTTGTTTGGCAGAAAGGTTTCCTGTCTGCCCCAGCAGAATGGGCCTGGGTTTGACTGGAAAGACTTGCAAGTTGACTTGGACAGGTAAAAGCTGAGGCACGTGCCGCCTCCTCTGGCTTGTACGTTGTATACAAACTGGTTAAACTGTTTACAAGGCATAAACTAACACCGTAAATTAGGTCATACACTTGTAGCTCTACAAAGGCCGTATATAGCCTAGTAAACACCAAGGTTTTTTGATGTGGGAGGCAGGTAAATGGTAATTATCTATCGTACCTTCACAATAATGCCATGTGTGGGCAGCAGCGATCTAGTAGTGGTCTATGGGCTGTGGAGCGCTTGCTTTCATAGTAATTGTAAGGAATGGGAAGTGCTCTCTCTTGTAGACATTAAACAGGTTGAGTCTTGTACCTTATGACTTCAGCTGACTTCTGAAATCTGCAGAAGGTATAGATAATACTCAGCATTGCCTTTTGATGAAGCTTGGGTTTTAACAGTGCAGCACTTTGTCTAGACAGGCCTTCCATAGCCGGCTATTATATGTCTGACCACGGTTATTGTATATTATGACATGTGGGCTTATTTAGGAAGAAAGTCCACGTAAAGAGGCCCTGTGTCATCTCCTGACTTGTCTGTTTTAGGAAATCCTTGGGTTACCTGTGAAACAACAATTTTGGAGCATCTTCTCTTACAGCTCTGTTGTGCTGTTATTCCTACTAGAAATATATGACTGAATCTGTCAGCTGGGTGTTACCGTTTCAGTTTTCAAAGGGGTGTGTCCCTGACTCTGTCAGCACTGATAGGACAAGGTCAGACTGTGCAAGGACACCCCCCCCCCCCTCCCAATTGCTTACTCCCAATTGACAGATTCAGTTATACATATCTACAAGGAATAACAGCTGAACAGCACAACACAGAATAGACTATAATAGACCTGTCAGGAAGGGTCACAGGTCCTCTTAAAGAACCATATTTTATAACCGCTAACATCTTGGGGAAAGCTAAATGCTTACTTATCTTTTGATCTGATTTTGAGCTGTATGATCTCTATTCACGATTGAAGGTAATTTCACAATTTTGCTGCTTTTCGGTTTCTAAAGAATAAGGCGTTGTGAGAGCTGAGAAGACTGGTACAGAGGTAACAGCCCATTTACAAGGAACAGTCTTTAGGCAGAACTAGCATAAAACAATATAGCAAGTTGTTTCTCTTAAAGGGGTTTTGCCACGATGTAATGTTGACTTGGGATCCTCCAAAATGGATATTTAATCACTTTTCTAAATATATGTGATTACAAAAAGTGAAGCCTGTGAGAGCTACAGCATTGCTCAGTCCCCCTTCGTTTCCTGAAAGTTTACATTAGACACTACCAGGACACTGACCGGAGCTGATCTGGCCGCGCTTGCGGGGTTGCACTTCTTATCTGATGACAGGGAACATGAAGGAGCTTGCAAGGGGTGGGGAGAAAGTGCAGCGTATGAGTCTGTCTGCTGTATAGAGAATCCACTGTTGTAATGTTATTATTTGAGTAAACTTTAGAGACGTTCCCTGCTTCCTCGCTCTCTGCTCACCCCCCTCCCTCTCACGCCTGCAGCCGTTTATGACTCGGCATGCTTTGTTTATATTCTCTCCTGAGCAGATAAGAGGTAAGGAACTCACTTCGTGGCAAAACTGCTTTAAAAGGCCTTTAACACAGGCGGATGCACACCACATTGGAGGGAATGGTCATTCATGCAATCGTTCATCCCTCAAGCAGTTTGCATTTTGTTGGCAGCACATCCTGTTTAACGTGGGGAGATGTACTTCAACCATCCAGTACTATGTTGTTACCATACAATGATCTTCTGAAGCCGTGTAGAAGAAGATTGGAGCCGCTCCAATCTTCTCCTACATGGCTTTGGCCGTCTCCCTTTTGCCTCCATATTTTTATCCCACTTGTGACATATACGAATAAGGTCCATTGAGACTGAAACATCTTTTTGTGAGAATAAAACATTTCTTATTTGGAGCATGTTGGATTTGTATAAATAAAATTTCCATTTGACATTTGAATCATTGGAGTGCTGTTGAAATTACTTTGATGTTTAGAGGGACCCAAACCCAACAACGGGCACCCATACTCCTAAATCTACTAGAGTGCTGCCCAAATACTCTCTATGTATCCAAAAAGCTCCTGTCCTCAACATAGAAATTGATTTCCAGCTTCCAGTAGCTCTTTCTGACTATTACATGTAAGGACTTGCTTTATCTGGATAAGTTATCTACTTCATCATCTTTTAAAGGGGTTTTATCGTTTGAACTGTTCGTGCTCTTGAGCTAATTCTATGAGATTGAATTTGAAATCCAGGGATGAGTCTCTCCTCTCAGCAGGCGTGTCTCTCCTGTCAGGAGGTGTCTCTCTTCTCTCAGCAGGTTGTCTCTTCTAACTAAAGAGCTGTGACATCATTCTGTGTGAAGCAGGGGAAGGTTGTCTGGAGAGAACAGATCTGCAGCCTCCTGTTTTGTTATCATGTGTCTGCAGAGCCTTCATCTCCAGGCTCCACAAGCTCCTTGCTGTGCTATAACCAGTTATACACACAGCCTGAACTGATGAAACACGTGAGGAATGCACACTGCCCCCCTCTTTCCCCTCTGTTATCAGGCAGGAGGCTGTGTGACTGTGTTATATAGAGGGAACACAGGACATAAGACTGTGTTATATGAGGGGATCTATGAGTTAAACAGTCAGTAATTAGCCAGATCATTCACCTTAGAGCTGGGAGATGAGTTTACAGCCAGCAGCCCTTTCAGACAGCTTGTTTCACTTCCGGTTTTAACAGCTCAGAGGGGAGTCAACACGGTGTGCAGGCAGTCAATCAGCACGGGGGCGTGTCGGGGCTTTTCCCGTTGGGGGCTATCCCAAACAGGTTTAATGAA